>JAAGVU020000062.1:415055-425516 GCA_011763525.2 Mormyrus iriodes | reverse complement strand
CATGAAAAGCAGCCCCATAACAGGATGCTGCCCCCTTCAGGCTGGGAGGCAGTGATGCTGCCTGAGGGATCAGAAGCAGAAAGTTCCAGCTTTGTTTCGTCTGACCACAAAACCCTTCGCCACATGTTGACAGGATCAGTTAAATGCTTCGTCGCAAACTCGACACGGGACTTCAGATGGGCACCTTTTTGCAGAGGCCTCCGCTTTGCTACTCTGCCCAGTTTAGCTTTCTGGAGTGACCGTGATATCGTCGACTCGTGGACGTTTTCGCCCATCTCAGCCATAGATTCCTTCAGCTCCTTCAAAGTCGCCATGGGCCTTCTGGAAACATATCTCATCAACTTCCCTCTCGCCCTGCTGCTCAGTTTGGAGGGACGACCGGATCTTGGCAGAGTCTGGGTGGTGTGGTACGATTTCCACTTCTTAATGATGGATGCGACTGTACTCCGGGGGATATTCAGCATCTTTGAAATTCTTTTATATCCTTCTCCTGATTTGTGCCTCTCTACAACTTTTTGCCTAAACTGCTCTGGCAACTCCAGAGTCTTCATCGTAAAATATTTGCTTTGAATTCACTGCCCGTCTGAGGAACCTGCGTTTATTCTGATATCTCTTAAACCACGAGTATACTAAACACTTTTAAATCAACCCCACACGATACTAATACAGCCTTAAATATAAATCATATCGAAATGTTCTCACCTGTCGCTCTTTCCTTCAACAGCTGCCACGAAAGTTAAGCAGCGTCTTAATATTTGCTTTCATGAAACTTTGCAGGCGATCGATTGCTCAGGGAAACGCTGAAAAACGGCACGGGTGTTTACAATTAGGCTACAGACGACGATCTGTCTCCTGTCATTCGCCCAGACATTTGTCGGAACATTGGAATTAATGCCCGTACACAAAATTAAGCAATTAGAACACTGTTCCCAAATCTGCGCTATTTATTTTTCAGTGTTCATCAAAATCTACATGAGGATCCTTACGGCGTCTGCTCTTCTATTCTCCTACCGTTTCGGTGAAGGTTTTCGTAACATCGCATCTTATTACATCTCTGATTATATTATTGTATTGGAAAACACTGTTTTGACACGTAATGATACGATTTTTAGTCAGTGTCATCTGTCAGTGAGACAGGGGATAATTCCCTGCTACCATTTTCGCCAGCTCCGTAAACGACGGCAAAGCAAGGTTCCTCCCCTCGTCTCCGTACTGCATCACATGGCTAAATGAGTTTCAGAAGGTTAAAATAAATGAAGGTGTATATGCATTTTGCCAAATAAACTGTGCAATGATCTTCCATTGACAGGGCGAGAAGATCCTAGTAATGTGGGGATTGTGAAACGTAATTAAGCTGCTAGGGCTGAACAGGACCGAAAACAGCCATTTCGGCTCCAAGGTATTAACAAGCCAGGGAAATACGGAACAATAAACGTAAAGCGACACCTGCTTTCTCAAAGGACCCTCTGTCCAGTGTTTCCCCTTGCAGTTTAAATGCTATGAGTTCTAGGGGAAAAAAAGACAATGACACGGGTCAAGGTTATTTTATTTCATGAGTATTATCATTATGTTACTTTTTACTGATAGTTGCAGCGACAAAAGACACTGTTCCTTTAAGAAAGAGAATGATGGGAAAGGAGAGGAAAAATGCCGTGACGCGGTGGTGGAGGCGAGTTACTGCTGGTGTTGTTTAAACAGGAATGAATAAAGACATGTACTTAAAAAAAGAAAAGTGGGATCCTGTGACTTCAGTCGGGGGTGTAACACCAGCGCCGTAACCTTTGCTATCTCTTGAGCTAGAAAACAAATGCTTAATATCACTGGTAATTAGTGACTAATTACAGCTAAGTGGAGGGGCTTCTTCCAAGACTTCGCCCCCCCCTCCTAGGATCGGATGTTTCACTGGAGCGATTAGGTATCTTGGTCAATGAAAATAACTTCCACGGCACCCAAAAATAATAAGCTGGGTCGGGGCTGTTTGTGCAGAGTACTGAGACCCTCCGCGTTACAGGTTCATAGGTGCATTTTGAAATACTCCGGGAATTATTGCTGTCATAATAGGTGCCAAATCAGATAAGAGAGCGGCATTCCGAACAGCCGGATTCTGAATGGGAGAAAATGTATAGTTCTCTGGAAAGTTGCTTAAGCATGAATCACTGTGAAATGTATGCAGTTTAAATTACTCCAGAAGTATTATTGGACACCGTCCAGGCTCTTCAAAATTGCGTTATTCAGTAACAACCTATGCTGGAAATGTCCGAGAAAAGTGACCAGTATTACCAAAACCCTCACGATTGTACTTTCTGGGAGACAGACAGAAATATGTATAATAACTGATACGTAATTTACAGTTTTGATGGTTGGGCTTGGAAGCAATAGAATAATTTTGCAGCCCTGGAAATTACTTACAGGCTTCCGACCCTGAAAGAACGTACAGAAATGCTGATGGAGACCGCTTCCTATGAGCTGATGTTGGTTAGGATTGGGGATAGCGGAACAATAACAGGATCCTGGAAAACCTTTGTGAACCATATAAATTGTCATTTAGTTCATTATTAAGGGATAAGTGAATAACAATACTGATTTTGTAAGCTAATCTTTTATTTATGTTAATAGGGGGCAGTGTCGGTAGGATGTTTGTGTATGTATACAGCTAATGTTCTGTGTGTTTCTGCATGCGTATCATTTATTTGCATATGAAAATGCAATTGCTTTAATCGTGAGACCCACGTCATTACACACGTGCTCTTTCCTTTATCCCCCTCCCCACTGGCACATATTATGGAGATGCTGTGGATTTATGTATAAATATTTAAGCATAAATATTTAAATGACAAAAAATAAAAATCACCGTAATCCTCAATGCAATGATGCAATGGAAACGACACTTCTGTGAAGCTTGGTAGATCAACCTTCCCCATATCTGTTCCAGCAGAACCTGAAGTATTTTGACATCCATCCATCCATCTTTCACAAAGACCTCATACGCCTATAAAACCAGGCTTTCTGCAGCCACCTTTCCTCTCGACTCTGATGCCCAAACTATGGCAATAAAAAAATATATAGCTTTGACCTTAGTTTTTATAAGATTGATTTGAATAGTGCTGTAATAACGCATATTTATCTCCATTACGTCAGTCATTTTAATCATCCTAAGATATAAGTAAAAAAAGTGATCCTAGATTGTGCGATCGAAACGATCGATCATTAAATAATTGCTTGTTTCTCATTAAAGTTGCTCATCCCGCGCCGTGCGTCGATGGCATCCCTAATTCGGGAGGTGTCGCCAACGTCCCCGCAGCGACAGGAGCGCTCAGCGGACCCGGTGGCTCAGATTATAAAAACCCAGCAGTCTGTAAAGGTCCCGGCGTGTTTCAAAGCTTAGTTTGGCAGATTTGATTTTTAAATTTTGTATAGGATCTGTAATTCTTTCATTGATAACCAGGAGTCATTCAAGGTTTCGTTTATCGTGTTATTCTAGTAGATAACAGTTGGCGGGCAAGTTATTTCATAATTTCCTGCGTTCCCAGGAACGCCCGCATAACTCATACTTAGTTCATAACAGCGAGAGGAATTAGCTGAAGAAGTAAGCAATTTTTTGTTGTCTTTACGCAACTAGAATAAATTATGATGAAACGATATCCTGCACCGTGAGAACCGCTTGTTAGACAAATATTTATGCGGAAAGGGGGGAAATGTGCTTAAGAGTCACTCCGTTGGAAAATAGGTTAAATGAAGCGGTCTAGTTCGGTTCTATTTATTAGTATATTCCGATATTTTAAAGATATTTTAATTGACCGTGGGGAAAACATACTACGTCAGTATATACTGGTGATAAGAAGAAATTTTCATTATGTCTTTCAATATATATGCGTTTTTTTTCCCCAAAGACCAAAAGGATGCATTTCTGATCAACTGCTGCAATGCTTACAGATGACTGTAAGTTGTGAGAACAGTTTGACCGTATGACTGAATGTATCTGAATCCAGGCCTATGTCAGCATCCTGTTCTGTTGTAAATCCTGGTCGAACTGAACATTTACTAGGGTGACCAGATAATCCATGTCAAGGAGGACACTATGAGCTGCTTCAGGTTTTCCAAAATACTTTTGAACCTGAAAGGCGCCTCTGCTTGGCTAAATAGTTCAGTTCTTCTTGCAGTGTAACCGGTTTGTATCCTTGACTGAAAGACTCATCCAGCTGTTTCACATTAACATTGGTGACGCATGCGTGATTATAGCTGTCAGGATCGGTGCCCATCTGGCCCTGTCACATATGTCTTCTCCTCGTTCGGCTAGCAGTTCTCGTTAGCCGTCCCATTTGGTGTTACCCTAGTGTGTTTCCCTGCTCCCTGGGCCGTCGTGTGGCTTAACAGGCTAAACGGTCGGCCATCATCCAGACTCCCTGTTTTGTTGTTTAATATTTAATATTTATTTTGTTTTCTTGGTATATCATGTATTTGGGTATAAGAACCAGTCCCCTGTTCGCTCCCTGTAGTATGTTCTTTTTTTCCTGGTTTTAGCTTTCCTTAGTGTTTGGACTTCTCTCGCTCTGCCTGTTGATTGTAAATGTATCATACCTGTTCCTTGTTGCCCTGACTCCTTCATGATTGGTTAATTGGTTATGGTTCTCACCTGTCCCTCGTCTAGTCTTATCAGTGTACTTAAGTGTCTGCTTTTGTTCTGTTCCTCAGTTAATCATTGTACTTGTTACACGTCAGGTCCTGTGTTTGTTAGTGTTTGGCTTCTTGTTCAGTCCCCACATTACCATGCTGTATGTTTAGTGTTGGTTTTCTTAGTGTTCAGTTGTTACCTTCAGGTTTAGTTTTAGTTAGTCGTAGCTTTTTGTTCTCTTGTTTTGTTCCTTGATTTTTTTTTTTTTGGTCCTCCCTTTGTGTTCTGGCTTGTTAATTAACCCCTTTTGTTGAGCCACTACATGCATTGTCTCTCCTACATCATGCCCCACTGTAACAATGGGAGACTGACCAATCAGCACCAGATCATTTGTTGAAATGGTAGTTTACAAATCCTGTCCTAGCTCAGTGTCCTCCCTGACATGGATTATCTGGTCTCCCTACATTTACCCTTGAAAAAATTGAGGAACCTGCATTGTTTTATGAGAATTGTATGATTCTTGAAACATTGATCAGGTTACTGGATACAGAATAGTTGAGCTCTGCCAAGGAACATGTTAAGTGCTTAGCTGCAATCCAAACAAAAACTGGAGCTCTCCTTCCTTATGTTTTTTGTGTCATGGAAACAAGACAAACATAACTACCGAGAACATATTGAATGTGCCAGGTGGAACGTTCCCCAGTATGTCTGTGGAGCTTGATGTGTTTGTAGAGAACAACACCACCACCATGAGTAAAGACATTTATTAGCAGTGGTTGGATGGATTCTCAGGTCTATCACCTCTGCCTGCTTCTGCTGGAGTGCCTGACAGTGTTTGTCAGCTTTCAGTGGTGCTCAGTGACTTACCTAGTCAGTTAAGGGCACAATTTTTTTGCTGATGTACTGCAATATAGTATCTCAGCTTTAGCCAATGTTATGTAAAGGTCTTCTCAAAGTTGGCAGAGCACAGTGTTACCTGCTGGCCTACCATTGTTATTAGTCTTTGTTGTAGTTGTATTAGTAGGATAATCTTCTGGGAACATCAGGAAAACTGTACACCTTGAACGTTTCCATACCTTAATTATAACGTTCGGTAAATGTTTCTATAGTGAAAAATTGTTAGCTGGGAAAATAGCATGATGATAATCCATCCATTCCACAGTCACTTACCCAGAACAGGGGTGCAGTGGGCCTGGAGTCTATTCCAGGAACTACTGGGTGCGAGGCAGTTACTCCCAGCACTAGATTCCAGTCCTTATTATAATTATTATTATACAAGTACATTATTGTTTCTGGTATTATAGTCTCCAAACATTTTTTATGGTAATAACTTTACCTGTTAATATGGCTGGTTATTCTCTTTCTTAGAGCTGAGGCTGGGTTTGTTTTGTGGCTGTGAGAGAGACAGTTCCCAGGACGTACAGCTGGGGGTGCTATTTCCAGGCTGGACTCTCCCCCATAGCACTGCAAAAAAGAAGTGTGTCCAGATAAAACGATCTTTTAATTTTGGAGGGTTTAGCAACTTTGCTTGGCACTTCCTTCCTTCTCCACTAATGCATCGTTCTCGTGATGTGTAAAGGTGCTGCGCATATGGTCGTGCCCCTTGTTAGCCCCCCCACGTCTCCCTGCCAGTCAGTGACTCCGTGTGATTCTGCACAGACATCGGCATGCCGCACGGGTGTGGGGCCAGCCCCGGCGTGCTGCTCGGTGACCAGTGCTCAGTCAATCTCTCCTCTTCTCCCCCCCTTTTCTCTTTCTTGACATCACTCTTTCCATCTCCTTCCCTCTGTCCGGTTTTCTTATTATTTGTAGTTTATCTCTCCTTTGTTTCACTCAGCATTTTCTTTCCCCCTTCTCTCTTCTTAGACTGTAACCCCCCCCCACCCTCTTATACATGCCAGCACACACCCAGGGCCGGATTAATGCTTAGCCTATCCCAGGATCTAGCCCAGGGCCTCGGCTAACATCAGGTCCCTTCCTCGCCTCGGGGGGAAATGGAATGGTCAGTTAAATAGGTAATGTGTGTCGAGGCTGGTGGCAGCCTAGGGCCCCAAGATAAATTAAACATTAGTCCAGCCCAACATGTGCCCCCCCTTGTTTTTGACACACTTAAGTGCAGACTTGTACACTTCCAGCCCCATTCACCCTTGACATCTTCATATAAATTAAAAGACATTAACATGACATCATGTGATTCGCCCTCACACACATTATTCAGATTTGGCCTTACTGGGACTCAGTGTGTAAACACAGGCACGATTTGGCCTTACTGGGACAGTGGCTCCAAAGGGAGGTGGCATGGACTCCATCTACATATGGTCATGTGGACGATGTTATCTCCTGCCATTTGGTCACTGTATGGTAGTGGGGGGTGGCCAGAGAGGGTGCTGGGAATTAGAGAGTGGAATTTTAGTGAGCTGGTTTGGTAAAAAAACAGCTGTATAAATAAATTTATTTAGTGTGAATTTGCACGCGAACTTCTAATAAAGATTATTATACATAAGATTTCCCTGTTATTTCCCTGGCAGTCTTTACACAGTATGTGAACCAGTGTTTCCCATTCAAAGAAGATACGTGATAAGTGCCACAGAGGGGACCAGCTGGGAGTTCCCCTGTCATTGGCCCCTGTAACACCAGTGAAGACAGTCACATGACTCAGGGATGGGTGGAAGGGACAGGGGTATTTATAAGGGGGTGAGAGTGGAGACGGTGCAACAGAAACGGTGGGGGGGAATGAAAACAAAAGTCTACCATTTTAACTATTGTCTGGGAGAGGAGTCAGGGTCTGGGAATTCTAACTGGGGGGGGCACTTATATATACAACAGAGATCAGGCGGAGAACAGAAAGAAAAGGTATGTGATGACTTATCTCCCAGGACAATGGTGCGCCCCCTATAGATTCACTTTGGAAGATGCATATAAAGTGACCTGAAATGGGCCTGCATGAGTGAGTTAGTTATATATATATATGACTTTGTGGGGATCACCTTTTCAGTCCCCGCAAAGGGGAAACTCACTTTTATTGAAATCTGTGACTGCAATCAAAAAACTAAAAATGCCAGAGTCTTGTATTTTGTTTGGTTAGTTATGGTTAAGGTTAGGGCTGGGTAGGGTTAAGGTTGTCATTGTTGGGATTAGGGTTTTACCAATGGATGGTCCCCATAAAGATATGAATACGAATGTGTATGTGTGTGTGTGTGGCCGCCCTGCAGGTATTATACCCTCCATGATGCTTTTGCGAGGGAGGTGCAGGGGAAAAAGCTCTCCACAGAGACCAAGAAGGAGCTGGATGACGTCAGTGCCAGAGCCAGGGTTTCAGCGCGGGCAGCAGCATCATTAATCATTAATACCATATTAATAGCGTACGTTCCCCTTTTGTTTTTGATGGTGCCCTCTTTCAGTTCGACAGCTTTAAACTGGTGTTCACAGTCATAGAGGAGCTCAAAGTCCCCCTAGTGGAGAATGTACAGCAAGACTTCCTGTTCTCAAATGAACTGGCCAGGTGAGAGTACTCATACATAATGGTGAAAAGCCACACTGTGGTAAAATTAGGCCAGCTGCTCCATCCAGAACCTTCTAACAGAGAGGGAGAGAGAGGGAAAATGTTAAACAGACATGACCCAAGACCAAGGCATCATCTTTGATCATTAACCCCCAGTACCAGGCTTGCTGCCACATTTCTTACTTTCTTCTCCTTTTCTGCCGCCTTCCCCTCTTCCCTCTCTCCTTTTCTGTATTCTGTCTTTCCTCAGGGACTATATGTTTTTCACCAACTTGCGTTTCAACACCGGCAAGAGGAGACCTCAGTACCTCTCCCTCCAGGACTTTGCCTCCTGTGCTGGTCAGCTGATGGACCACTCAGTGAGCGAGGATGGAGCCGAAGTATCCCTGATATTAGGGGTGAGGCAAGAATGACATCCGGGGATTTTTACCATCCTCTGGTCTTCTGTTCTTGAGTACTGCAACTGGACTTCGGCAACGGAAGGTAACGTTATACAGGTGCATGAGAACATAAGTACGGTCAAGTACGCATATTGAGAAACACCCAATGAATTCCTTTCATATTTAAAACATCACCATATTGACAGTTCAGCTCCAGTTTAGCTGATGAAAGCCGGCACCTCTGACCTCAGGAACTTTGACCTCTGACCTCAGGAACTTTCGTTTACTGTCTTTCTTCCTCCCTGGCCCCGGACTGTCTGGCACCCTCAGTCGGCATGGGCAAGGAGATAGATGTGGACCTGGAGAAGGAGTTCTTGCACAGTCTAAAGGAGGATGGCGAGGTTTTCATTACAGACAAGGACACGCTGGACCAGCACGAAAGGTGTACACATGCGTGTAGAACGGAACACTCAGGTGTTCCTGATGTGTTTCTGAGGTGTGTAAGTGTGCAGTAGGTATTGTCAGAAGCTTTGCCTTCGCACAACAACAACAACAATATTTATTATTATTATTCATTGTAGTGTGACTCACCTTTATAAGTGATTTGAAAAATGTATTCTTGGTAGATGGCTGTCTGGTTCTGTTCAGTCTCTCTGAAGAATGATTATTGTTCAGCCATTTAAAAAAAAAAAATAGCAGTATGAGAAACCCAGTGTGAAACTCCACAGGATGATATCACCCTGCAGCATCTCACTGTCCTGAGAATGTAAGGAAGAGGTGGTATCTATGGAAACAGGGGAGTTTGGGCTTTTTAAATTCCACATCTTATTCTTCTTATATTATTCCGGAATCCACCTATCAGTGAGGTCAGCTTCCTAATTGCTACATCACTGGCTTCCATAACCGCTCCAGATCTCTGATCAACGTCAAGGCGAGACTCACTCACGTCAGACAGCTGTTCGCCGATCTGGCAGAGAGGATGACTGAGGGATCTGGGGGATTCTCCTGACTGCAGAGTGTGTCCCGCTGACTCCTCTTAACCTTAGAGCTGATTTCAGGTTATGACGGATGGTTACATCAACCAGAAATTACTCTAGTTCCTGTATGAAGTCCAGCTTTATTTCCAGTATGGTATCTACAACACTGTTACCTCAGACTAGTCATGGGTAGCAGTCATCTGCTTTCCAATTTGTTTTTCATCCTTAAAAAAATGCTCCCTAAACAACCCCGCCCGCCCCCCACCCCGCTTTACTCCTGCTGTGTTCATTGAGCCCTGCCGGTTTGACAGATGCACAGCCCGCACCTCACCCTCTTCCATACACCCCCTCAGCTCCTTCAGGTTGGTCCCTGCTGGCTTGTGTGTGTGTGTGTGTGTGTGTGTGTGTCTGAGTGACAGACCTGCTGTAACTAAAACATCACAAGAGAAAAATGACAAAAATGATCGTTATTTATGTTTATATCATTTTGCAGACGCTTTTGTCTGATGCGACGGATAAGTGAGGCAAGCAGCCATCAGCGGCACGCGGCTGCCGGGGGGGCGGGAGGCGGCTGGGCTGAAGCGCAGCCCAGGTACAAGTGCACAACTCATTATTCCTGGGATTTTTTTCTCAGAAAATGCTAATAATTTTTTTAAATCATTCTAACGTGTAAAATAACTCAGTATCAGTGTATGAATTAAAGAATTCCTCATTTAGAAAACAGAAATTATGAGTGAAATGTGAGCACTTCACTGCCTTGGTGTGTGTGTGCGTGTGTGTGCGTGTGTGTGTACGTGTGTGTGTGCGTGTGTGCGTGTGTGCGTGTGTGTGTGTGTACGTGTGTGTGTGTGTGTGTGCGTGTGTGTACGTGTGTGTGTACGTGTGTGTGTGCGTGTGTGTGTGTACGTGTGTGTGTGTGTCTACGTGTGTGTGTGTGCGTGTGTGTCTACGTGTGTGTGCGTGTGTACGTGTGTGCGTGTGTGTGTACGT
>JAAGVU020000062.1:390355-404769 GCA_011763525.2 Mormyrus iriodes | reverse complement strand
GGGGGGGGGGGGGGGGGGGGGGGGGGGGGGGGGGGAGGGGGGGGGGGGGGGGGGGGGGGGGGGGGGGGAAAGGGGGGGGGAGGGGGGGGGGGGGGAAGAGGAATGGGGGAGAGGGCGAGAGAGGACGGGGAGAGGGAGCGAGAGGAACAGGAGAGAGGGAGCGGGAGGGCGAGAGAGGAATGGGGAGAGGGAGTGGGAGGGCGAGAGAGGAATGGGGGGAGAGGGAGTGGGAGGGCGAGAGAGGAATGGGGGGAGAGGGCCAGAGAAAAACAGGGCGAGAGGGAGCGGGAGGGGGGTGGGTGGCTCACAGCAAGGGGGGGGCGCCTGTACTGAGCTGGTGGGGGAGGGCGTGGGGGTGGGCGGTCCGAGTGCAGGGGGGCGAATATGCCTGATGAGTCATTCACTATGGTGCTTTACATAACCAGCATGGAAGCTGTCTGCCTTGCAGTACCAGCGAATGTCCACTAGGGCGCAGGCCCACACTGAGTTCGACATTAACGCTGCGCTATAAATAACTCGGCGGAGAGATTTCGCGGCTGGTTTCTAACCCAATTAACTACTGAACCCAGTGGCTGTCTTCCCTGGATGGATGACGGGTGCAACTGCGGTCACCCTTATCATCGCGTATCCGACTGTGTATGGGCAAAACCATATCAAATTGTATTTATCTTGCAAAAGATTTTAAAATATTACCGACGCAAGAACGGCTTGGCTAGCTTTCTACTTTACGTTTCCTGGCATAGTCTCCAAGCTGGTAAGTGCTTATGGAAGATGGACCCATTTGCAGATTCTCACACATTT
Source organism: Mormyrus iriodes (assembly GCA_011763525.2). NCBI lineage: Eukaryota > Metazoa > Chordata > Actinopteri > Osteoglossiformes > Mormyridae > Mormyrus > Mormyrus iriodes. Next base: position 403,968 of record JAAGVU020000062.1, on the reverse strand, counting down.
ATACATTGATACTTAGGGTGGATAAATTAAAAAAGGACCAGAAGAAGCTTAAAAAGACTCGCGAGGACAGCTCACTAGCGCCCCCTGCCAGTCAACGCCTTATAAATACCGCCGGTCCTGTGTTAGCTGCAGTCAGACCCACCTCCAGTCTTGATGTCCTAAAGTGGACCACTGTCCTCCTGGCAATCCCAGTTTCTATCCCAGTTCCTCCTGGACCTCTACTCCAAAGAAGGTTACATCACACTTACAGCCGCTCGGTTTTAATAACACCAGGACTGCCTTCATTAACGGCCCCTGTCGGTAAGCTCCATCTCTTCCCCCGGGCTACTTTTTCAGAAGTTCTCCTATTGGCTTCAGACAAGGTTTTCTGACAGCTGAACTGGTCTCCAGCACTCATTAGCAGACCTGCTGCTACAGCTATTGGTACAGTACAGCTGCTATTCCTAACTCAAATCAGTAGACCTCCACATGATTGGCCCCGACCGGTCTCATGGCTATAAAAAGCCTATTGTAAACCAGCTAAAATGGTAATATTTCATCTACAAACGTCACCACTGATTAACATGGATGCGACACACCTATGTTTCTCAAACCCACAATAACAGTAATTGACTGAATTCTCATTAGCATTTTTTTTATGGAATCTGATCGTTCCTGGGGTAGGCTCTGGAATCAGGAGACTTGACATTAGAAAAAAAATTATGGAAAATGGAAGGGTGCTGGATGGATGGATGGATGGAAGGGTGGCAGGTGGATGGATAGATAGAGAGATGGATGGATGGATGGATGGATACTTTGCCCCCCTCTGTAATAAAGCGGCTGATTCTATTCTATCTTTCTATTTCTATTACTTTATCAGGTGATTCATTCACACCAGTTAAGCTGTGTGAAAACCTGACTAAAACCAACTTTTTTCTGGAAGGTTCTCCCCGCTTTTCCGCTCGGAAGGAGGAGTGTGATGTCAGCCAGCCGCTCCCATTTTGGAATCCGATAGCGGAACACACATCGGCAAAGGCCCCTTCCTTATTGACAGTAACGGTGGCTTTTTGCGCTGCTCAGAAGATGCTGTCAGAGCACCGGGCATTTCCCGTTGGCGGCTGGACAGGGAATGACCTCACTGCAGTGGCACAGCCGGCCTGGGGAGAGGGGAGTGGGCGGGGTGAAAGTGCTGTGCTCGTACTTTCCAGTTGAGGGGGCGCTGACCTGATGGCACGGAATGGGGGCGGTGAGGACGGGTGGGGTTGGTGGATGGGTGTAAGTCTGGGTGGGAATGGGGCTACTCCTTTTTAGGTAAGAACATAACGCACTTCTTTGAGATATAATAATTAATTAGGCCTACGTAACACAATTAACAAGTAACCAAGACATTTCAGGGCTCAGACTAATGTATTTTGCAAAGACCTAAATCTCATGTCTCCTGAGACGATTTTGATATACATCTTGCATCGGACTCTGGTGGAGGTTTGGAGAACTCCTCCACCAGCTGCCGTAAACCAAACGACTGCAGAACGTGATAACGTCTCCCGGAAGGGGAACGGACACGGGTTGCCGGGCACCTATGCCTTTAGCTCACCGGACGGCCGCCCCGGATCAATTGCATATCTAATAGCCGCGTCTTTAATTAATTAATTTTTATTTTGATCCTTTCCGTTCTAAATTTACCGTCATGTTTATAACCGTGGGCACGGATATTTTCGTACATCCTGCCCGAGAAGCTCGTGCCCAGCTGGAGTGCCGGCCCGGTCCGCCCCCTCTCCCTCCGCACATCAAAGCGCAGCGGGCCGGCGCTGTAGCAGAATGAGCGCGTCAATGAATGAGGTCGAGAACGCGCGGACTCGCCAGCGCGGTACCGAGCGCTGGTGGGGGTGGAAGAGTTGCTCAAACGGGGACGCGCACTGTGTTTAGTCTATTAATTGATGAGCCCATGCTAAAGTTAAGCAGAAGTTACTAGAGACGGTTAAGGAGTCAACGTATAATCATTAGCTTTATTCATAAAACATTGATGTCAAATTGCATACATCCCTGCTTCCATCCATCCATCAATCTTCCAACTGCATACGCAGAACGCAAAATAGGTCAGAGCCTATCCAAGCCAACATAAGGCAGTGGCAAACCCTGAATGGGACGCCAGTCCATCTTAGGGAACATATATACCTCACATGAACAATAAACCATTCGAAGATGCTAATTCAGCTTACTCCTATATTTATTTTTAATTGGTATTGAAAATAAAATATCGCTGAGACAAAAAGGTGAGCACACAAGCTAACGTATGTTACTGTTTTCCCCATTTAAAAAATTGTATTATTTGACCAAATTCCATCCATTTATCTGGAGTATGTTTTGTAGAAAATGCATAATCCTAAAGTTACAGATTTGTTTACAACTTGTCATATAATTATGATATAATACAGTAATGAATCTGAGTTAACTATGCCGTCTTAGAAATGGATTGGTCCAGCACGTCCAGGAAAGGACATGGTTGGTAGGGACATGTCCCTCTCAATATTGTGGCAACGTCTTATGCTTAGGGGGGCTGAGGGTTTCAGAACTGATTTGTTGTTCAAAACAAATCTACACTCTTGCCTCCAGCTCTCTTCATACCAGCGTTGCCTCTAACTGGCTTCTTCATCACAGGCTTCAAGGATGAAAGTAGTTTAAATAAATCCATCCATCCATCCATCCATCCATCCAACTTCCAGTACAAAACTGGGCTACACCCCCACCTGGAGGAGAGTAAGGCACCAAATACAAAATGGAACAGAACAATACATCTACATCACTCGTCATATTCTTCGAATATTTCGAATGTCGTCCGTAAAAACATTTGCTGTGTGAGTTCTGTGACCATAATCTTGAAACCGGTTGCGGGAAAATGAAATAAACAGTCCAGACATGTTCCCCAGGCGCTCGTGTGACCCGGTTTTAGACCCAACCTGAACTGTTTCATTCTCCGGACTCCATCACCGGGGACGACTCTTGGCGGGAAGGAGAGCCGTGTCGTTCCTCCAATGGATGGAACGGCTGAGCGGGCCAATCGGCAGGTCAGGAGACTTCGAGTCATATGCTGCTAGCGGGAAGGCCTTGTCGCTCCACTAACCAGCGTGTGGCTCCACGGCACAGAGGCCAAGCTGTATGCACGGCTGCTCCAGGGCAGGAATCCACAGAGCAGACCAGACCTGACGTCTGCTTCGCTGCCGGATGTGGAGAGCTGCTTCCGATGCCAATCAAGATGAAATAATGGCCACAAATAAGACTTACAGAACCGGGGACAGCTCCTGAAACTTGCGGGACAGTTTATGCATGAGACTGTCTAAAGAATCTCAAGAATCAACAAGAATCTCTGAAGCTGGGAGGCCACATCCTTCACAAGCAGAGTGTTCTTGTTTCTGCTATCCCATAATCCTCTGCGTCACCTCATTCTGTAACATACATCTATGGTTATGTAGACTGGTTACATTATTATGGTAGCACAAAAAAGAAATGTATTTGTGTTCTTGTTAAAACTCCATTGAAGATATAGATCTACTCTTGACACACCCCATCCTGGCCTAGCTCTGCAGGCAGTGGGGTGGGGGGGGACTGGCTGAAATAATAAGATTTCAGGCCTGAAATTATTCTCTCCATTTCAGTCGTTACTCTTATGTTACTCAGAAGCACGCTCTCCCTCCCCATCCCTCGCTCTCTCCCTGCCTCCCCAAGTGCATAAATGTGGTTACTAGGCTACCGCAGCAATGTTGCTGTGGACGCGTGGGTGGATGGAACGCAAAGAGCTTGTGCCGAGAGAATGCAAACCCCCCAACAAAGGAAGATTTCAAGAAAGAGAAGTTCATAAGAGGTGTGAGACTAAGCCATGTGACGTGAGATAAAACAGAGAGAATGACAGAGTGCAAATTTCACTGGCATCTTTGCGCTGAAACTCATTTCAGTAGAAATATGATTAAAGAGCGAAGTTCCTTTGAAAATTGCTATGGTCTCTGGAGAATGTGCAAATGTGCTCAAGGACAGACACACGTACAGTACATTTACAATTTAAACAAAAAAAAAGCACTTTCATTATGGGATAAGGTGACATACTCTGTACGGAGAAACCGTGAGGGTGGCACCACCAACAGGACAACGCGGGCGGAGCAGGGCACTCAGCTGAAACAGATGTGGTTTGGCTACCTGGGATCACATGCAAATTCAGCACAGTTTGTTTGTTTAGCTAACATTAGGGAGCAGCTTTAAGGTCAGCCCAGGCATCATTCCGGAGGAGAGCGTGGTTGCAAAAATGGCATCTGAAACCACAGGCCGCCACGTGCATGACGCACACGGGCAGCAGTGCAAACAGATCTAAACAGATCTAAGGTGGCTGTTTTTAGAAGATGCCCCCTAGTTTGGTGAATGAGCGGGAAAAGGCAGAGCTAAGATAATAGCTTAGGGTGCAGATGGAGTTGTGGCCAGGTGGTCGTAGGTTCAGATCCCCTGAAAGAGACAAATACCATTGCCACAACACACATACAGGCTTTACTCGAGCACAATAAATTATTTATCAACAATTCCTCATTTCCACTTAAAAAGAGTAAAAGGGATCTTTAGTCATATAATAAATTAGTTGTCTGTTATTTTTTTCCTTTATGTCTCAGGCCTGAACAACAATTCTTATGTAGCATTTTTCTGTGGATGCTATACAGTGAACTCGACTTTCCATTATGCTGCTGTCGTCATGATAACCAATACTGTAAATCACACTTTATTTGACATGCTTTCAGCTGCTTGTTGTTTTGGGGAAAGATACTGGCACTGTTTCTGTGATGGGGACATCCCGTCCAGGGTGTACCCCGACCTCGTACTTGATGCTGCCTGGGATGGGCTCCAGGCCCCACTGCAATGATGGAGGAAATAAAATGTTACCTCATTTGCCATTTGCACGAGTATGAGTACAGGTACTCTGGAATGCTTTTTTTCACGTATCTCATCTTGCTCTCCTTAGAGACACACACACACTTAAATACAGTTGAGAGTGAAGCATGGAATCCAAGTGCAGTGCCAGGCCATTGATCCAGTTCCCCTGAAACATTTTGGGGTTAGGGGCCTTACTCAAGGGCGATGTTGAGCTCATGGGGGTTTTACTTGACAAAAATGTTCTTAGGGCATAACAAAAAATGATTGGTTCAGATAGATAACCAATCAGATTGTAGAGGAGGTGGGTCCAAGCAACTAGAGGTGGCAGGATCAAGACATATGATTGGTTGGACACACCTCTTACAATCTGATTGGTCATCTCTCTGAACCAATTGTTTTTCATTCTGCCCTCAGAACATTTTTGTGTAAGTAAAACTTACATGAGTCCTAATCAGTTGAGCTGCCCCCCCCCCCCCCAAAATTTTGACTCTGGTGGGACTCGAACCCACAACCTTTGAATCACTTCACATCCTAGCGACGAGACTAGAAGTCCAATGCGCTCTCCATTGCGCCACAGAGCCGACAGACAAGCTAATATCACTACTGTCTGGTGGCATCCTTGTTAACCTGCCTGAACTGATGGATCACATGGCTTGAAGTCAAGCATTATGTGTGGGCTTGACACAAGTAGAAACACAAAATATTACAATAACAGCATTTCAGAAGATGAAAGGGACACTCAGCCTCTTCAGTGGAGATGCCAGTACCGGCCAGTCACCAGCATAACAGCTCTAACAGCCAGGAGCCAATGGGAGGCTGAGGCTGGGGGTTCATTAACATTTCTACAGCGATGGAATGCCAGCATCATAAACACAGACCCTTCAGTTAATGAGGACCAGCTGGCCCGTCATTGGCCTTTTTTCCGGTTCCCATGCAGGGCGGATGCAGGAGGCTGATGGCAGAGAGACACAGGAAGCTCCTCCAAACGTGGCGAATCCTTGCTTTTTTATTTAGCAGTTTCTTCTATTATTTATAAAAAAAAGTGCAATTTATTTGTTTAAAACCCGCTGTCCCAACCCTTTCGGCAGACCTCTGCCTGTTTTGTCTGAGCCCGTCACGAACCGGCGACTGCTGAAGGTAAAACCCCTCTTCCACAGCTTCTCTCCATCATCTTTTCTTCCTTTCCTCTGAACCATCTTTTCGCCACACAGAGGCTGACTCACACTTCCTGTTTATTGTTATTGTGCATGCTACCACCATCTTGGGACATTATTCTGGTTATTACTGTTTTCTCTTTGCTGCCTAACAGTGGCGACATTCTGCAGTAGAGGGTGGCAGCCCAAGGAGAAAAAGAAAATGTTAAAAGTCAAAAGAAATCATGATGTTAGAAGGAAAATAATATTATTTCTGCATTTCTAGTTTAGCAGATGCTAATATCCAAGGTGATGTGCCATCAAGAAGGTAGGGTTTGGTGGTCCCAGGAGTAATTGGGCATTAGGGGTCTTGCTTAACTCACCCGGCTGACCCAGGGATTTGAACCAATGACCATCAGGTCACAGGAACAAGATCCAAACCTGCTGTGCCATACGGTGTCCTGAAGATAGAGGAGATGGGAGGCATCTCTCACTGACTCCCTTTCTTTCATCTTCTCTTCTGTCGTTCTTCGGTGATACAACAATCCAACCTGCTGTTAGTGTCCTATCAAAGTATTTACCGATGTGGCCCACACCCACCTGGGGAGAATGACACACATCCGTCGCGAGACACAGAGATGTTGTGTTACTGGCTGGCTTATGCACGATGTGTCCCCAGAAGTGAAGAAGGAAGCTATGGTTAACAACAGGAGGTTCGACGATTGTATTCGCAAATTGGGTCGTGACCACTGCTGGACCCAAATCCCATAATGCATACAATAGGTACTGTAGGTCTGAGCTATGTGGGTGTCAGTAGGGCTTATCTGTAAGTAATATGTAAATGTGAATCCGCTGGATTAAAACTGAACCGATGAGGTAGATCGGTGGCTCCGCAGATCATGCATTACCTATACCGAACACAAGGGGCAGCAGAAGAAATTATACCTGGGCTCATCCACGTCTACATATATGTCTGCATGCAGTAAACAGCCATACGGAGCAAAATAAAAACACTTTTTACCATTACAACATGACAGAGGATGAGAGACAGAACTCACAGGGACAGTGTACCTGCCTTCTGCAAAATATGTCATTTAATTACCACTCATCCACGGTGATATAGAATTGATAAGGCAGGCTATGGACTAATTGGGGGTGAAGGGCCAGGATCAGGGGCCCGATGGTGCAATCGACCATCCAAGGGATTTGAACCAAAAACCTTCTGACCACAGACACAACCTCCTAACCCACAGAGCCAGACACCAGCACACACTTTCAACTCCGGTGCTGTTCAAAGACCATTATTATATTTAATCATGACATTAATAGCAGAAAACAATAAATAAAAATTTTAAAAAGTTTTTATGACCCTCTCTGTTTTAATATCCCTCTCCCTCACTCAAAGTTGACAGCTATTTTCATCAAACAGACAGTGATGTTGGCACAACCGATGCACTAAAAGTCCTCCTCATAATAACTGGACTTCCTACAGGGTTTTACAACAGAAACAGCCCTTTCTATTGATTATTTACTTTGGATCGCTTCTTCAGGTGCCAGTCCATTGTGAAACTAGTTTCAGAAAATTCAGCATCAGTCTGAGAGTCTTTCAAAAGAAGAAAGATCTGCATTCGCTGTATGCTGTCAGCAGAGCGGTTTATCATTTGTGAGGTTGGCAATTTATGGCATGAAGATTGACTTATATTTTTAACTTTTATGATAGAACTGGAGAACTTATGGCAGGAATGTCGATAAAGCAGTAATTTAACCTCGAAAAACTAGCAAAAGTTGATAAATGGCAGCATAATGCAATCTGTGTGGCCCTTGAACCATGTTTCAAAAGTAGAGCCATAGAAAGGGATGCAGTCGTACTGAAATATTTTCAAAATATTGTCCTCCAAGGCCGTCATGATGTCACCAAACTCCACGACATCGCATCACCATAGCAACAATTCATCAGTACCAGCTTGCTGAAGGAGAGTGAGGACTAAGATAAGGCAAATATGTGGAAGCAGTTTGCATTCGGTGCTGGGGCCGAGACTGTAGAACCTTCCCAGGGCCTGACATTTGACCAGACCTCAGAGTGCTGAGCAAACAACCTCTGACGCCTGCAGTGCTCTGCAGGTAGTATGTTTAAGCCTTCTTCATGGAAATCCACAAATATTTATGAAACATATGATAAATCCATATAAATCCATCCATAAATGTAATTTTATATAAAAAGATTTTCATTAATGAGAAGCTTCATTAGGAAATTGTCTATTTGCCTATCCCGTCTTGTTCTGCTTAAGACGCACAGACAAGAGAGCATAAGGGGGGGGTGTCATAGTGCAAAGTCAGCCAGTGTAGGGGTTGGTGTTTGATGGCCTTGCTCAAAGGGTCAACATTGGCATCAGTCTGCCAGCCCAGAGATACGAACCAACAACCTTCCGGTCACAAGCACAGAGACCTAACCAGCTGAGGCACAAACTGCACTCAAATAGCAAACTCTCACAAAGGAAGGAATCATATTTATAGTATCAGCATCTGAATTTACCTACGTTTACTTTATGGCACTCGGCTAAAATTCCACGCAGTAAAGGGTGTGGCCAATGAAGGTGCTGCAGGCTAAAATGTGAGGCAATTTATCCGAATCGTAGCCACAGCTCTTATGGCCGAATGTGGAAAGGCAGTTCCGATCTCTTCCGGCCAGGTAAATTCGAAAACGGGATTTAAATGCGGGGACAAAAGCCATCTGTGGCCCTCCAGGTCCCTCTCGCTGCATTTGGGCCAGTGAAGGCCTGGCCGATGGCGACCAGTGGTGCGATGGTGAACGAGCGGGGGAGAGACACGCAGCGGGTGAGAGAGCCAATGACAGTGAAGCTCCAGCTGTTTGCTCCAATTCTAAAAATACCATGAATCTGGAAGGGAAAGATGGGTAAATTAATAAATAAAAGCATGGGGCTAGACTCGTGAGGTGGGTGGCGGCTCGCACCACTAGTTTGCCCAGAAACATTGGCACCTGTTGAGAGAGTCACATGGGTGCCCACGTCTTGGTGAGTTTCCATATATGGGTCCACGCATGTTGCCACGTGCTGTCATCATTAAAGCCGGGCCCTTCGTAAAGTGCCGATGACCCCCCACTCGCGACGTGTCTTCGGAAGCCCCATGTGCGAACATGGGACAGCGGATCGGTCAGCAAGCAAACGTCATCCAGTCATTGGAATGGATAAGTGTTTCATTTCTGCTGGCGTTACAACAGTACTGCAGAGCAATGGCACCCCACACACACGATGCAGGCGAGAGTCCGACCTCTCTCTCTCTCTTTCTCCCTTTCTGTCCATCTCACACTTTATCAGCAGAGTTTCTGTACTCTTTCTCTCCACAACTTCATCCGAACCCCCTGCCTCCTTCCCTTCACTGCGTCCGACTCTGCTCCCCACAGCGTTGCACTCCCCATCCATCCGCGTCTCCGTTTCCACCTCTCGCTCCTCTACCGGAGAAGGGCCATGGTTGCTAGGTAACGGAACCGCTACACTCTTTTCAAAGAAGCGGGCCTGGAGACTCAGCCTCTCGCCGGAGTAAAAATAAAGGCACGTCGATGGAGAGATGAAAACACGCGTGTATCCGCAACCTGATGGAGAGCGAGTCTCTCTGCAGCCCCCTGCACCTGCACATCTTTCCTGCTCCCTTTTTAATTGCGTTTTTCTGTCAGACTCCGGTAGTATGTGGACATCGCCTTTCTCCACCAGGGCCCTGCCGTCTCACCTGCACCAGACGACCGCATGGAAAATCATCCCCAAAAGACACAAAAAGCACCCTGAGACTAATACGCTCTGGAAGAGGATATCAGAAATCAATCGAATATCTAATATTATCGTGCCATTCGATCCTCTCTTTTTAAAAAGTGGGGCATCGACTGGCACTATTATGCAAAATAAACACACTATACTAAGAGGCCTGCAGGTAGTAGCAGGGAGTGTTTTATGGCTAACTGGCCACCATCCAGGCCAGTCAAGTTTGACGCAATGGTACAAACATATATACAGTATTTTTCCTCTGGAAAGCGTGACCTGTATGAAGGACAAAAAAAATTCTACACAGTTTAAGGAACATTTCTGGATTATACAATAAATGTGACTGAGAATTTGAAATGCTGTTGAAACTATGCGTTTGTTCTCATTATGAATGAATATAATTATAGAACCTGTTGCTGGTGTTTACTCACAAGCCTGGAGTTACACATGGCTCATACAGTCCAGTCATTTTGCAAACGTGACTAAACCTGGAATAAAAAAACATGCAAGAAGCCTGTGGCAAGCACACATACATCGCTGCTTTTTGCGGAACATTTCTGGAAAATGTCTGCATTGCGCCTGAAATATTCTTCAAGGGCATTAACAATCATCTCTCTGGCTAGAAGGGAACAGGCTGTCCAACAAGGCTGAAGATGTTTCAGTCATTCTTGTCATGACCGGTGCAAAGAGCAGAGCTCCTGTTCAAAAGTGCACATTTATTATCTATGCAAGAAACAAGATTTTATTGCGCCTATCCAGTGGACTTTATCCTAAGCCGTGCACGAAACGTAAAACTGTCACTTCATAAGCTGTATGGTTATTGACCATTGATGCAGGTTTGAAGGAGATTGTATGTCCCAGAATGCAAAGCACGGCCTTGTCAGGTTTATATGCTGTTCCGCTCTGATGAGGTACTGACAACATTCCTTTATTACGCATGTAAAAATGAATGAAGGACATTTGCATGTATTTCATGATTGGTCCTTATACTATGCTAACAAATGCTAACTTAATGCTAAATCAGGGGTGGGCAATCTTATCCACAAGGGGGCAGTGTGTATGCAGGTTTTTGGGATAACCTTTAGGTCAGCTGTCCACACCCAGGTGTGAGAACTCTTCAGCCAATCAGTCCTCTAATTAGTAATATAATTAGGTAATTGCAGTGAAAGCTTACCCAACGACCCTCCTCTGGATAAGACTGCCCACCCCTGTGCTAAATGTATATCTTGTGTTTGATTATGTCATTTTAAAATGGGTAAGTTGGGCTCTGAGGGAACAGACACACAAAAGGTGGTTTTGTAAATTATTATTACCCTTCAAATCCCAGCCCAGCCCACCCACCACCTTAAAAACAGGTATCCTATCCAGCCAACAGAACAAGCTACCAGACTGATCACAAAGATCTAACATGAATATAAAACTTCTCACCTGATCTTGGCTACTGATCCTCGAGACCATGCAGAATTGATAAACAGTAACTATGACGACTGTAGGTTGGAAACCTTTGGAGATATCCTGCTCTGGTTCTCTTTAGCGAGATAGTTGACCTGGGTACAGTCCTCCAGCTCAGTGAATTTATTAAGCTCGCAGATTGCCTTAGATAAAAGTATCATTTAACTGTAATGTGCAAGGTGACACTTCACACTGCTCCGCACCCCTATTCAAGCTGTATACACGGCGGGAATTGAAGGTCATCTCATACCGCTTCTTTTTCAATCGACCCTGCTTGCATTAACAGCATGCACTGCACAAAACTGCATGCTTTGTTCATGTCTCGCGCGAGAAAAACACGCAGAACCGATCCTTACAGTTTGTTCGTCTCCTACCAAACAAGGGCTGTGGATCATTAGTTATCTTTTGACGACTGAAGACCCAGAATGGAGCGCGTATTTGGGTGCACATGTCCACTAAGATAATTCTTACAAGAATAACAGCTTCATGGAGGTAAATTATGGGGTAAATTTACCGGCATACCGTAAAATGTACGCGTTAACAAGTCCCACCAACAATGTCATTTACTTAATTACGGCGGAACATATATACAGTGTATTTCTGTTTTCTGCGAGCTAATTATAATCTATTTGGTTTTCAGTCATATTTAATTATATCGATTTTTCATTATTTATTCTCTGTATTTTCTGCTTCTGAGTCACAGTTTAAATATGGCAGTGATTATTAACTTGAAACTGCCTAAAATCCTAATACAAATGACCTGGGTAGTGCCCCCTCTGCCCCCACCTCAGTTTCGTGCCGTTATCTGGCGCCCTCGTTTGTCGTGATTTTAAGTGTCGGTAACTTTGTCCATAGTTCAATTCGCCGTTTCTGTTTCTCGTCATGTGTCGGTGTAAACACGGCTAAGAGTCCGCGTCGTGAGGCGGGGGCTCCCCCCCAGCAGCGGCCATCATCTCACACCCACCGGCGCCACGCGACAGTCTCGCCGCGGCACGCGCGGCGCGCGCACGACGCAGACGGGCAACTTCACCGCCACCGCGCGCGCTCATTTCGCTTCGCAGTTTCAGGCGTTTTTAATAGTATGAACTGCCGAAACTCGGATTAAAGTCACTAATTAACATGTGACGTAATCGACCCGCTAAATTCACAAAGACTTTTGAATACAAATCTGTAATTAGGTCAAGCGTTATAATAAGACATAAAGGTTTCTTTTTCCCATTGCGTCTCCTTTGGTAGTCCCAAGTAGTTTTTCAAGTTAATCTCGTGCATCAGGGGACCAGCTACATTGTGTTAAAACTCGTTTAATAAAACTTGAACGACTGCGTTTGGACTTAAAGGGTATCCGTGTTGCCAGTACTGGTTATTAGTGTAATATGTCTTCAAAAATCTAATATATCAACTAACACGTAGACTCAGAAAACAGTGAACATGTCGCTTTAGCGCATTCCCCCTACTGATGTTTGAGCAACACAACTCATTCATAAGAAGATGTCTCGCAGATTGCGGATTTGGAGTAAGCGTTAAAACTACGGGTTATTTTCAAACGCAAACACGAATATGGAGATTGAGGTGTGATTGAGGGGTGTGCATTTCAGACCCTGGTAAGCAGACAGTAATCGCTGACCTCCGCAATACCCAGCCTCTGAATTCGCTAGGTAATACTAATTAACGACGTAGTCAATATATACATCAAAGTTGCTTCGATAAGAAAAGGTTTCCAAAATCAGGTTCACTTTTAGTTATTATTAACTCGTATAAAACGTAAATGAATAAGAGAAACACCAATAAAGTCTTCATGACGACTTTTAAAGAAAGACGTGTGCGTTTATCGTAGCAATTTGACAAGGCTCATTTTGAAATTGGACAGAAGTCTAGCTGTGCGTAATTGCGCAAACTTGTATAATCCAGGTCTAAAGAGAGAAAGGCAGCCAGAATACCTAATTTATTCACTGTAGCTACCATATTAATAACTTGCGTAGATACACAGCGTATCATATTAGAGTTAGAAAGGAAAGGTCACAAAATATTAATATTAGCATAAAGTAAGGTAACCAGAGACCCGATATCAAAAATAGAAACACATCAAACCGTGCGTCTCTCGTCCGGCTTCTCCTGAGTCTCATTTCTAATAGCCTATAAAACAAAACGATCACCGGCATACCGCCATGCTATCACTTAGAGCCTTTTCAAAAAGAAAATTCAGAAATTTGTCATTGCTAATCGTATCCTATTCCACATTCACTTCCACATAGATTAGTAATTATTGAACTTGAATTACATTTACACTTACCGGTAATCATTTCTATACGACGGTTATACAACCCGTTTTTTAAACTGACTTAATCTATACGCGCAACTATAAGGCACT
>JAAGVU020000062.1:351904-362919 GCA_011763525.2 Mormyrus iriodes | reverse complement strand
TTATATTTTTATTTACATTCGCATATGTCTGGTGTGACAATCATATAACATTTTTCACCATTTAAATACGTGGGATCAATTTTCCTGCTACCGACAGTCTGCGCTTTTCTCACGCGGGGGCGGGGGAGGCGCCAACAAAGTACTACTTAAAGTTCCTGCGTTATTCCTGGAATAACGAAGGGTTTTTGGAAACCTACGCAGACCTCGCTCGTTCTTTGCTTACGTCGTTCCTTATTCACTAAGATCGATCGCTTTCTGGAAAGCCTCCCCAGATCAGATCAGACCCTACTTTTCTGTACATCTGCAAGTCGGTGGTTGCTTTAGAAAATGAAAAATCTATATTTATAGATATTTTATATGGCAGATCTTTTATATTTTTCCCTCAGATATTTTACCTATTTGATGGGCCTATTGATTGGCGTCGGACGAGTCTGTGTCCCTGGATTGTGCATCCTTGGTTACATTACCTTTATTTCCAGTCTGTTGCAGAAAGCCCGCCATTTTGAAATTAATTTTTGCGCACTACAGTTTTGGGGACATGTTTTTCGGAAATAATCCTTTTACTGTGATCCTATTTGTGTGTTATTTCCTGTCGTATCATAAAAGATTATGTATAGCATCGCCTTTTATGACACCCACATGAGCAAAACATCTACAGATAACAAAACTTAGAATTGCTGCTATTGTGATCAGATATCACGTTAATCACTGAGAAAATCTAGAGACTCGGAATGCCGTTAGCCTCGGGTGTTGTTAGCCCAAGTATTTTAACCCCGATGATCTTCCGTAATTCATAATAAATAAACAGTCAAGTCCCAGGTAAACTTAACTTGGCCCCTGATCTTTTCAATGGTTAGAAACTCCCCTGTCGTCAGCTATCGAAAAGCTAAAATGCTGATGGACTTACATCTGTGATAGCAGTAAAATAAAAACGAATTAAATGCATTACCGTGTTTTTTATTTCAGTTTAATGCGACTGAATTTATAAACTTCCATTTTAGCTTTGGATTCCATCGCTGATATCCGGTACTCCATCGACATCTTACCGCCGCTATTTACTGCTGCATTGCTTTTCAACATAACTTGCGAGCATCATAGCAGGAACATATAAACATATACACCAGAGGATACGTAGGGGCTATACGTAAAGCATATACGTATGCCACGTGAGCACGTATGCACTGAACACGTCATATAGGTAGATTATGCGACGGTTTTGAAAAAAAAATCAGCTCATCGTGTATCCCAAGATAGTCCATATATACAAATAGATATATAGATATCTACAGATATTTACACATATTACAGCTTTACAGTGTCCCTGAAAGTCCTCAGCTGCTCCTTCAGAGATTCCTTTCCATTCCTTTCATCAAAATCTGCCAGACGCAGCAATTAGCAGCCCATATGCTGGATCTCAATGACAACTTCTGGACCATTGTCATGTCATTCAGGTCACTGATCTCTGCCAGCTTGGTGGCAGACGCATGTCTCTACTGCGGCCATGGCCTCCACACTACTTCTCCTGTGGCACCCCCTGGCTTTGGGAGGACCTCCAATGGGTAAGAGGGGAGTGGACAGGGGCTCAGCCTCTGGGGGGGGACGTGGGCAGACGGGTCCAGGAACCCGTGCCCGAGGACCTGCCCTGGTGCCGACTGTGATCCACGCCAGGGCAGGTGGCTATGTGTAGCTGGAATCCGAGTCTCCCTGGGGTGCTTTGATAATGGAAGGGGAATGACAGACTGGGGATGGGGACCGGCTTGCTCTAGGGGGTTCTGATGGCTCGCAACACCATCCATGCTCTCCTCCAGCTCCCGGCTCTTGGCTGCAATGAAGTGACCCACCCTTCTAAGGCACAGCCGCATGCCCTCGCGATAGTTCTGGTTGCACACGCCGGGCTGAGACGTTGTCCCCTCCTCCCTCATGGAAATATTGGTCCCACTTCCTGTCGGCTGTGGCCTGGACGTCAC
Source organism: Mormyrus iriodes (assembly GCA_011763525.2). Lineage (NCBI taxonomy): Eukaryota > Metazoa > Chordata > Actinopteri > Osteoglossiformes > Mormyridae > Mormyrus > Mormyrus iriodes. The sequence continues at coordinate 360,952 of JAAGVU020000062.1, read as the reverse complement.
TTCGCCCGTGCTTTGCTCCGCTTTCAGGAACTGCACCACAGTCTCCAAGATCTCCGCCTTTTCCACCTTGGGATTTCGTAATTTCTGTAGAGGTAGAAGTTAACCGAAGAAGTTAGTCCAGTGACGATGCGTGGTAAAGCTGCTAAAACACAGTAGAACTTCAGGACTCTTGCTACGCTGTCAGAATGAAGGGTTCAGACCTGCTACAGTTTTGTTCCCCAACATACAAACAACATCAATGTACCCCCAATGGTACAAAAATGTTCCCCGGTGTCCATTTCTGTACCTTAAATTAGACTAAAAGGTACATTTACCTGCAGCTAGGGTACAGCTGGCAGACACTTGAGGGTGCATTCCCAGTGACATGAAGCTGTACCCTCAAAGGTACAAATTGGTATTTTTTTCTGACAATGTATATAACAGATGTTAAATAATGGAAATTTTGAACAGAACAGCGCTGTTAGCACTCTGCTAATTAATATCTGCTTATCCTGACCTCATTTCGCGTATTTTCCAGTAGCAACAGCCTTAACGTTTCCAGGCTGTGATTGATGCGGTCTCGTCTTCGCTTTTCCATCTGCGGTTTTGGGACCTGCCCATGTATAACAAGAAAAAGTATAAGTAATTATTATTTATAACAATAATACTAATACATTTTAAATGACTGAGTCTTCGCACGATACTCCACCATATCAATTTAAAGCGACACAAATGTAAATTTACAACGCCGAAACGCAAGTATTTAAGGTTATTCTGAAAACATAAAATAAATATATTAAACTTGTGCTATAGTGTATATCAAGTTTAACAAGTATCCGCAGGAAAAGGCATAGCATATTCTTACTCTCTTCAGATCTTTTGGTTCTGCGTTTTCCTTTGTTTCCATTGTTTTCATAGCGGTATCAGATAATGTCCTACAACTGACTTCCCAACGCGCCGCCGGCCTCTTAGTGAGACCGCGGAGGTACAGCGAGGTCTCTTGTACGTCTCAGAGGCCACGCCCAATTCTTCGCTCCTTGGTGCAGGTCGTGCGCCTTTCTGCTACCTACAGGTACAGATGGATGTCGATTCTGATTGGTCATGGCCTTTACCGTAACGCACTGTGATTGAATTCACTTTTAAGAACCAGGGTATGTCATTTTGATTAGCTTACACTGAAACAAAATATTGATTCCAAAGGAAGCAATAGAGCGACTGCGATGAAAAGGCGGAATTAAGAGACCCCATTCCAGAAAATCTAAGAAAAATAAAAAGACTACAAGTTGAATCGCTAAAACTTCGACCAAAGTTCTCAATCGTTAAGTGACCGATAGTGATAGCACATAGTATGCATATTATACGTAGAATAAATTTAATTAAATCCATAACCAAAAGAGCGCCTGAGGAATATATGCTTAGGCCTATGCATTCCATCCCTGCAGTAGGGTAATCTACGTAATCGTCCTCTCATCCCTTCCCTATTGCGCACGATAAAGTAGCACAAAAGCTCAGCCATCAAGAAAAATATGAGGAAAAGGGCACTTGGGTGTATCAAAGGGTGAGCATTTGGACCAGGATGGTCTTAACACCATGATTGAGGTTTCAATATTTGATTAACATCAGCTCCTGAGTAAAGTTACAACTCTTAATGTAGGCTAGTAGAATGGTCTACTGAAAGGCTCCGTATAGTATCTCTCCATTTTGCACGAGCTCCGTGCGTCTAAAATATGTTGCAAATTTTCTACCAGCGACGTCCCGTAATTGTAATTATACATTTATCGTTTTATGGTAAAGAGGAAACACGTCTTGAGACAGCCTCTCATTGACCTTTTCGATCTTCGTATCCTAAATAAACTACGCCAAGCTTCGCACCCCCCTTCTCCAATCTACCCACAGACATTCCGTGCGTCATTGTCTTGAATCGACACGCTTTTTGCCACCTCCAGATTTCTCGTGTCGGTGTTAACTCAGGGTGCTTGGGGAGCGTTGTTCCAGGTTCACGGAGAAAAAAAAACGGTAATTCGTCTGACAACAGTAACAGCGGGAGCTGGGCTAAGAATGGATGCGACCAAGTGGCAGCACGTGACAATAAACATTCCAAGTGTCACAGAATTAATGATAATGGCGGCAATATGGGCCGATGTGTGTACGGGCGCACTATCGACCCGCTAAATGCAGCTTCCCACGATCTCCCCTGGCTTAGCCGCGAAATTCCCTTTTTCTCAACACCTTTGTGAGCCATTCCGGAGCAAATCAAATAAATATGAATAATTTGTTTCTTAAGAAAATTAAGAAATCAGTAATTTCTTTCTTCAGGTTTTTTTTTAATGTTGATCTGGTTAGCTTAGAATATGTTTTCCAGTAGATCTGTTACCTTGGGCAAGACTTATTTGATTTTAGTTTGTTAGTCGATACTCTAACTGGGTGTTTAAGTTTTTGTAATGGTTTAACAAAGCCAGAATATGGGTCTGTTCTTAGTAACTAAGAAGGCGGTTCTCAATAACGAGGCTAGATCCTGCGTAGCGTATCGATCAAATTAACTCGCATTATCCTCATGGAGCCGAAGGTCACCATTTCGGTGCGCGTGTGGGAATTCGAACCTACCATCAGTGCGTCATGAACACAGTGCGCTACTTACGGATGGCCAGCTCAAACGAAAAGTTGGTATTGTGTATTGTAAAGAGAAGAAAATGCCTGATACACGTATTAAGGAGAAAGTGAATAGCTAAGCTGATAAGTATTGGGGTTATTCTGCAATATGGGTTTTAGCAGTAAACAATCTGTAGTGCGGCTCTAAACCATTTTTCCCGAAAGCCAGGCCCAGTACAATCACCTCGTATAGAAAGTAATGAGGAAAATCAAACATTACTGTGCTAGTACCTGTATCCAGAGTATTTGTATCGTATTATTAAAAAAAACAAAAAAACAAAACCAAATAATGAACAAATTAAAGTTAACCAAATAATTAGTCAAGCAATCAAATAAGTAATTGGAAAAAGCGGACAGATCTTTTGGGATAAATTGATGAATCAGGTAATTGGAATGGCTGATCAATAGTCTAATGTCTAATATTCTTTCATATAGGAATCTTGTTTCTTCTGTCGTGATTAAAGTGCGTATCTTTGGTGACGCAATATTTTCCCTGCCTAAGTTGTATTTTTTATGCGTTAGTGTTTCATATGAATTTGTCCACTTGCATTCTTGTCGCGCGGATCACCATTTGCTTCCCACGCGTAACTGCTCTAGACTTGACACCTATGTGTAAGAACACCAGTGACCAAATACACAGATGCGGCACGCGTAACGGTCACGCGCGATGTTTTCCTGCCTTTAGCGACACACTCACCCCCCGCTGTTTCACACGCAAGCACGAGCACAAACGTTCAGCTACAGCTGCAGTTTAAAACCTGTTGTTTATCTGGGATTTACATTCTGCAGGGAATAGGATTTTTGGAGATCTGAACCGCATCTTATATTCAAATTACTGCATATATTTTGCACGGCATCAGAATATAAACACTGCATTCGAACATGTACATAGACCCCGAATTTCCCTACGTGGATTATAAAGTATCCATCCATCCATCCATCCATCTAACCCTTGGGTCCAGCCCTCCTGGTTCGCATGTCCTTTGATTTTTAAGTACAATAACCCCCACCCCTTTCTCATTTGCTGTCTGTATGTCGCACCGTTGTTCTGGGAGAACATTATTTCGTGCTACTTTATGCCTGTGTATGGATGGTATGACAATAAACCCAACTTGACCTGACTTCACTTGTAATGCAGGACTGTGAGCGAGCTATGTAGTAGGAAAAGTCACTGCAACTAGTCATTATTCGTCCGTCCTGAGTGCATAAACGATGGTCCACACAGGTCATAAAAGCACGTGGCCTGGCTTTGAGTTGCTGTAGCTGCCACCGTGTGTTTTCTCTCACTTTTAGCAGCCCCACGTTGCTGTTCCCACGGGAAATTTAGCTGTTCCCAGCGCTTCACTTTCAGACGATTTTAAAGGAAAATGACACAGATTTGTGACTTTTCGCACATACTTGACGAGTCAAATTATACAATTGAATTAATCGCCTGACTGAACTCATCTTTTAAAAATCAAAAGCAGCGTCTACGACACGGTCGTGGCACAGAAATAGCGTTTAAATAACTTCAGACATAACTGTAGAACCAGTACACATTACCATGCATTTGGGGTGAATTTTTGTTTTTCGTTTTGCTGAGAAATCGGACATAAACAGTGTGTATTGCACGCAGCATGGGCCTAACCTGACTAACACTGATATGGACTATAAAAAACTAAATTGTCATACAGAATACTCCAGAGTCTCTAGAATACAAACAAACAAAAATAAATAAAAAAACAGCAAGCTATAGTCATATGGGAATTTTATTGATGTTTATGTTGACTGACTATCACAAGAGAACGCCAAATGCTGTCGCCAAACTGAAAACACCTGTAAGTGCTAGACTGAGCTCGTGGCTGCAAGGTGTTACGTCATTTCACCCACTCAGTAGCAAACTGGACCCCAAATTTAGATAAGGGACATAATTGTTTGTGTTAGTCATTGTTGCCTCTCAGTAAAAGATCAGTCTTATTGGGGATTTAGCGATAAAATGACCTTGCAGCAAAACCTTTAAAATCAGTCATTCGTGACACAGGGACCTACTAATACTGTTGCTAAAAGTTCGTTTAGATTCATATTTCACATTAATATCAAACTCTCAGATAGTTTAGGTTTTTATGTCAGGACGATAAGCAAATAGATTTTGTTGACCTTCAAATTGAGGCGATTTTTCGGTTCAACCCCATGCTAACTTTCAAAACATTATAAGTATTTCCATAAACTAAGTAGAATCCGCTCAATGGTGTCACTTTACTCACTGGAAAGAAGGTGCTGTTGGCGACGTCACTGTCACTTTTCAGACCACTTGTCACCGCGTATATATAATGGACGAAGGTCTCGCCTGTAAGAGTTTTCTAAAGTGCGCTTGCTTGGTTGATGATTGCGAACTCGGGGATCTAATACACTCACCGACGGTTTACGTTGACGTTTTCCCGAACTGTCTTCCCGAAGACAAAAATGAGGAATTCCAGTAACAGTACTTTCAAGACAGTTAAAAGGGTGAGTCCTTGACAATGAGATATCTTCCTAGTTTTTTTTCCTCAACAAAACAATGATAACAAATACACAACTTTTACTACAAAACAAGTATTTTTCAATCACAATTATTATGTTATTTGTTTTCTATTAAATATACCTTTGTGCTTTATTCATAATAGTTGTACCCTAACTATTCATAAAAGTTGTACCCTAACGATTAGGCCTATATGTTTGTGATATAACAATATTCGACTGGTAAATGAATTTGAGAAATGAGAGTAAGTCTGGAACATTAAAATGGAGAATATATGCCGCATCAAAATGAATAATTTATCAAAACCTGATTAGGGTATTCATTACGTTGCCTAGTCATTTGAATCCCACCAAATACACATTTATCATGCATAATACAAATATTTTGTATTACGCGTAAAATTACATCTTAAAATTGATATAATTACAAAAAAAAGCTATGCATTTAAAACGAAAGCAGATTCCTGTCTAAATATCAGTCAGTTCTGTCGAACCGTTTTCGACCTGCTACATCCAGCGGCTACAAAACAGGGCGCCTTCCTAAGTCCCCGCGTCCCCGTCTCCAGGTAACAAAACCCCTGGTGGAGAAGAGGAGGAGGGATCGAATAAACCACAGCCTGCGGGAGCTGCGGGCGCTCCTGATGAGCCACACGCCGGACACGGTACAGCTGCCGCCGCCGCAGGCGCCCGGTTGCGCTCCTGCGCGTGTGCCGGTCTTTTTACAGAATGTTGTTGTATAGAGATTATAACAACCAACAAATATATTCACATAAAAACATACACCTGTTTTTCTTGCAGGACATATATATAAAAAACATTTATAGATTGCAGATAAGTCATTTGAATGGAACTGCAAAACCTGTGCGCATTTTATACACCAGACTGCGCTTCTGCACTGCGTAACCGCGACGCTTCGTAACGAGACGTCCAAACCGCTTTAATTTCAGCGTTTGCGGAACCCCAAGCTTGAGAAAGCAGAGATTTTGGAACTAGCAGTTGAGTACTTAAGGAAGAGGACTAGCCAAGGGGATAGAAGTACAGGTAATGTTTACAGAGTGCGCCCTTTCTTCCGTGTACAGTTTGATTCAACTAAAGATAATGTGTTTATCTAATAAAAGCGGCGTTCTTTAAATTTACCGGAATAATTGTATATCTTAAAAGTTAAAAATGAATGAATGATATCTGTTGTTAATTAACGCTATCTGCTTTTCCCCTTCCCTCGCTTTCATCTTCCTGTCCCCAACCACACTATCCGCCTTCTCAATCTCTCATTTTTTCTGACCTGTCCACTTTGCAACTACTTTCTTGCCATTAATTGGATCATCACACATCTTCCTCGGCAAACTCTACACTTACTCTACTGTGTGTTTCATCTTTCCTATCTTACTGTCCCTCATTTTTCGATTTAATAATTGATGCTTCCTTTCATACTCTCTCTCTCTCTCCCTCTCTCTCCTGTCTCTTTCCGTGTCACTATATCACAGATTCAGCAGGTAAAGCCCAAGACAGGCTGACAGGGACTGTGTCCGATACCTCAGTGGGAGGGAAGCGTGCCAAACTCAAGACGGGCCATGCGTGCTCTTGCTCAGGCGGGTACAGGCAGTTAGACTCCCACCTCCCCACCTTTGTTGACTGTGTGACAGCCTCCAAGCAGGAGGGCCATTTCTCAGGTCTGAGACAGTGTACCGAGCCCCGGAGTGCCTCAGACTTCTGGGCAGGCCAGAGCCTCCCAAGTGACCATCCGCTGCGGTTCGGCACTACAGAGGCTCGGTGCCCTACGAAGGCCTTGAACCCAGCAAAGCTCTGTCTCAGCTGTGGCAGGTCAGAGTTGGTGTCCGTCTCTATACCCACCCTACCCGTGTACCCGAAATTCTCCAGGCTCCAGCATCAAAGTCTAGGCTCCATCCCTCCATTTCCATCCCCTCCATATTCCCTCTCCCCTCCTCCCTCACCCTGTTACTCCTCCCCTTCTCTCACCACCCCCCCTCCGTATCACTCTCTTCCCAGTTATTTCACTTTTCCCTCCTCCCTCTCTCCCCCTTTCTCTGACTGCTCCCCAACGTCTCTCTCTACATCACCTCCCCCCGTCCCTCTCCCCCCAAGCTTGTACCCTTTGGTTCCTGTTGAGACAGTTTGCCCTCCCCCAATGACAGTCCATCTTACCCCACTCAGCCACCCTCTTCCTGCAATTCCCTCTCCAACCAGGAGGGGGCACAGGGGTGCTCAGAGACGACAGTTGTTCCCCAGTCTGACCCAAACAATATGGAGACCTTGGTCTTGAAACAGAATAATTTTCACAACCAACAAAAAGAAAACCACCGAGCGGACTCTACAAAACCGGAACATTCACGATAAGAAAGGATAAAACAGGAAACTCGGGCCTCAGTATTTAGCCATCAAAGGCAGCCAAACTAATGGAGGGAATGAGCAAGCAAACCAGCATTTTTAAAATATGTAGTCACGGTGTCTGCCATATAAGCTCGGAAGGTTTTAATGTATTGTGTCATCAGTCATTTCACTTCACATTTGAATCTTTTTTATCACTGTTCATGTCATGTAAGTACGTTACTGTGTTTATATAAATATAGCTATTTATTTTTCTCTCAAAGTAACTTGTAAATATATTACAATATTTTAATTAAGTAAAGCACTATATTTTAAGACTGACTTTTCCCTTCTTTCAGCATGATTTACGCACCAAGTTTAATTGGGTTTTGTAAACATTTGCTTAACAAAGACAGTTTATAACAATCAAAACCATCACAAATACAAGCTCCTTTGTTTACACTCTTAATCACATTCTGACTGCTTATCCTGATCAGGGGTGGGGTGGGGGACTGGAGCCTATGCCTGGCAGCACATGGCACAAGGCTGTGATACACCCCAAAGATGATGCCTGTCCATCAAGAGGCACACTGATAGAAGCTCACGATGGACAACAGAGATTAGCATTACTGCAGGCCTTCAGTTTGCATGTGAGAGCCGAAATGAAACTGATGAAACTAGCAAAACAAGCAAACACCTCACAAATGGGCAGAGGTGGGTAGTTCAGGTCCAGAGAGTAAAAGTCCAAACCAAGATTTTGTTTCAACCAACCAGCTGAGTACCCTGTAACTGTGACTCTGTATACTCAACTGATTGGTTGAAATAAAATCTTGGTCTGGATTTGTACATTCTGTCCTTGAACTATCTATCTCTGCAAATGGAGCAGAATTGGAATCTAGACCATCAGCCTTGAAGGCGCATGTCAATGGGAACACCACTGAGCCCAATCAAACATGTCTGTGAGTCATAGAAAGAAAGGCAGCATTTCGAACTAATGACCAAGCAATTAGCTTCCTGGTTGGATTCCTCTTTGATAGTCATCACACCTGTGTTAGTTTGTTTCTGAATCATACCTCTTAGGCCGGAGTAGAACTAAATGATGTTAACAAAGTCCCAGAACGGGACTCAAACCCACTACTGTTAAATGAGTTCTAGAAGCCCAACACACTACCCATCGTGCCACAGAGCTTACAGTGATGGCTGAATCCAAATCAAGCCTGTGATTTATGGCATTATCCAAGACAGGTGATTTCACAGCAGATGCAGATATTTTGATATAAGAAAAACAGCCAGCCTTCAAAACCAAGTATCAACTAATCTGCCTCTCGATAGGACTCTCACAGAGATGTCAAACCTGTGTTGATTTGCTTCTCCACCTGAGACAGCACAGAACTGAACAATGCTAACAAGAGACCACAATTACAGTGGGGTTCAAAGCCACATCCTTTGAATGGCCTTATCGAGTCAAAGATTAGAAGCCCGATATGCTATCGATTACACCACAGAGCCAACAGCAGCCAGCTGATTCAAATCAAACATGCCTGTGATTTATGACATTATCCTAGAATGATGTTTGCACTGCAGACGCTGTTACTTTGC
>JAAGVU020000062.1:332336-343844 GCA_011763525.2 Mormyrus iriodes | reverse complement strand
AAGCTAATAAGACGTTAACCATGCAGTGGTATTTGCAGAGCTGCCTGAATGATATCCAAGTTGTGGCTGGAATTTCACCCTGTGACCCTGAATAGGACAAGTGGGTACAGAAAATGGATGGATGGATGGAGAATATGTTTGGAGATGTGCTGGTTTCTGAGTCAGACCAACCAGGCTTGTTGGCAACATTCATGTTCCGTTACGTGCGGGATAATGTTTTTAATTTCAAAGGGTTTTTGAACATTTTCCTTGTCCAAAACTTTCTAATTAGATACCAGAGGTAACAGTTTTTTCTAAAATCATGGGACTACATGTAAAACCTCTCATAAGGTGACCAGCTATGTCAAAATAGCCCAAAGCAGCAATGAAGTGGACATCCTGTGATGTATGAAGAGCTGGGGCCCCTTAATGTCAGGTGGAAACTAACAGGGCCCCTGGCCTCCTGCCCACAGGGGAACTACGTGCTCGACAGCGACATGTTGCTGCACACCCAGAAGCCTGAGTATGATGTCATCCTGTGCCTGAGCGTGACGAAGTGGGTCCACCTGAACTGGGGAGACAGCGGCCTTCAGCGCCTCTTCCACAGGGTCTTCCGGCACCTGCGGCCTGGTGGGCTCTTCATCCTCGAACCACAGCCCTGGGGCTCCTACGGCAAGAGGAAAAAGCTCACTGTGAGTGAGGGGGTAGCCGGGGAAATAATGGGGCTGGAGGGGTGGTCAGAGTGGAGCTTGGGGTTGGGGGTGGGGGGTGTAGTTAGTTTCACTTATCGGTCACAATCAAGGGGTGCAAGTCAGAGTCAATGGAAGGGCAGGGAGATGAAAGGATGAACAGATAATCAGAGAGAAGGCTCTGGTTGCCATCGACTACCTGATCCGGGAGGGATTTCACCAGCACGTGGTCCCAGGACCTCGCTGCGGCCTGAGCAAATGGCCCTCCCCTCAGGGATTTCGTCTCGCAGATACTTGTGCAGGATGCTGCTGCGATTTTCCTGCTGGTAGGGGAGGTAATGGTAAGGTGGGGACAGACAAAATCAGCCACACCGGCAAGCGGTCGAGTTCAGTCAGAGAAGTTGGTGTTGGGGAACTGAAATGTGGTGTTTTGGAAGTGGGAATTTTAGGGATCCATTGGTGCATAGACAGGGCAGCCAATGGCTGAAATGCCTCCCCATAAGAATTCAGTCAAATTTCTTATTGTAATATTCGTGGGAAATCTCTTGAATGTTCTCCCTCCTCCTCTTTTGTAGGACATCATCTTTAGGAATTATCACAGTATCCGCTTCAAGCCCGATCAGTTCAGCACGTATCTGACATCAGAAGTGGGCTTCTCCAGTTATGAGCTCATTGGGACACCGAAGAGCTCCTCGAGAGGTTAGCCCCGCCCTCCTCCCCAGTCCCGATCCTTCTGCCAGCAACAGAACCTCTATCCTGTCCTGAAGCTCTTACTGTAGCACTTGGGCACCAAGTGTTGGGTTTTTATTGCTAAAAACAATTCAAAACTGCACATTGACTACTCTCATCCCTCATCATCCATGCAAAACGTACACACACACGCCCACATGCCCCTTGTCAATAACTCCATCTCTTCCTCCCTCAGGATTTCAGAGACCAATTTACCTGTTTCGCAAAGGACCGTCACCTCACAGGAAGTGACCCTGTTTCCGTAGCGACCGGGGGAGACTGTGAAGACTCCACCTGTCTAGACACGAAGGAAGTGGCCTGACCATCGCTTTGGGACATGCGTTCGGAGCTGCGTCGACGTTACCGTGATGCAAACACGTGGGGTGGGCAGGGGTGTTCCGAGCAGGGAGATCGTCAGGGAAATGGACAAGCTGTTTATGCAGCTGCACATTGATCTGCAAACTGAACTTAAACATGCATATACACACACACACACACACACACACACACACACACACACACACACACACAAAAACACACGATAGTGTGAAGTTAGTGTTTTGCTCCCATTCTACCGTTCCTGTGTCAAAAGTGCAGCTAACAGTCTTTTTTTTTTTTTTGGTGGGGGGAGCAGCCATTTGGTCTCTTCCTTCCGTTTGCTGTCGATTGGCACCTGCACGTGGTGCCAAAGACTTTCATTTGTAGGACGCTTGCCAAGCGGCGTGCCAGCGGCATACTCGTGCTCCCAGACTGCCTTCTGAGGTGTAAGGCCTCAGGGAATGTTCAGCTAGGCTGGCACTAGGATCAGACTTGAGTGGATACCAAGATAATTGCCCTCAACCTTCACCATCCCATCTGTAGTACAGCCAGCCGCCGTGTGGATTCCCAGTTGCAGCCGATTCAGGACCTCGCCCGAATCCCTTCATCTCGTATCCAGCTGATTCGGACGCAGAGGCCCATGTGAGAGAGACTTTGGGACAGTCAGTGGTGTGTCAGATTCTGATCAGACATCTGATATCTTGCACCTTTTGTTGGACTTTGAGATTGCGATATCTGAGAGAACCTTTCCAATCTCGATCTTCAGATGGGGGGAGGGCTCAATGTTTATTCCCCTCATTCTCTCTCTTTCTTTCGCTTTCATATCCTGTATTCTGATGGACCCCCCCCCTCCCCCAGAAGGCAGGAGACATTAATTATATGTTCTGGTGTGAGAGCACCAGACTATAGATGGTCAGGGGTGGCCCCTGATCTTTTTCACTGTCCATAGACTCCTTGTTCAGCTCATTGTGTGCTTATCAATGACTGTGTGTTGCAAGATTAGATTTTTGTGAGTGCACAGGCCCCAAGGATGGGGGGCGGGGCAGGACTGCTCTGTGCTATGGTCTTCACCGACCTTCCTTTTAAGATCTTTAGATATCTGAACCTTAACTCATGATGCTGTCTCTGGAAAAAATATTTTACCTGCCATTATTTTCTTTTCTTTAAAAGAAATTCTTCGTACAGGCCTCTAAAGTCCATCTTCAGTATCCCTGAACACAGTAACACTGGATTATTTTCAGAACTATGTGCTAGGAACATTTAGGATCTTTGCTGTCCAGTAGCCTTTTTTTAAAACAATCTTTTATAAAATTGCACTGGTGCGATGAGAGATTTTGCCCTGTTGTCCAGAACAGCTGCCAGTAGTTACTGCTGACACCACTATAAACAGTGCATTTGAGAGGGGGGGGGGGTGGGTTGCCATTTTTTTTGCATTTGAACAAGTTAGGAGGTGGCTCTGGTTGTTTCCTTTTTAACCTGCTAGAAATGTTTTCAAAAACTGACACTCACTGTTCCACAGCTTTTCAATGTTTTACAAAGTGATGGAAGGAAAAAAAATAAATTTTTTCCCAAGTCGGTGAGTTTTTCTTATTTACACTGAATGGCTGCTCACTGTAACCTACAAGACAAGTAACTGATGGGCTGCCTAGTGCCAAAAATTGACAGGGTCAGTGACAAATGGTGCTTGTCCAAATCTTGGTAGCAGCCATTTAAAATGATTCTTCATTGCTTTCAATGAATACCTAGCAACGTAAACTGACCATGGTAATTAGTCTAAGGCACTGTTTACCAATCCGTTCCTCAGAGACCCACAGACAGTCCACATTTTTGTTCCCTCCCAGCTCCCTACCACAAAAATGTGGACTGTCTTGCAGGGAACTCGAATGGAACGAAAACATGGACCGACTGTGGGTTCCCAAGGACCAGATTGGGAAACACTGGTTTAAGGTACTGCAAAAAAACCTTTGGAATAATGCAGCTGTTATGTGCTGCCTGAGGATGTTGAAGCACAGCCATTGGGCTTAGTCCGAAAGAAATGACGTTTTAATGTGTAGCCCTTGTATTTGCTTTCAACCACCATTTAACGTCTTTATTAAACTATTTATTGTTGACGCTGGGGGACACGCTGCAGGAAGATTTATGGCGTACAACCTAAGCCAATTTAAAGTGCACAAATGACCCTCACAGAGAATACAGGCCAATTGATGGTTATTATTATTCAAAGAGCATTTTCTTTCTACAAAATAGACCACAAACCAGGAAATATTGCTGATTGATTGCTTTTTAATAACCACGTAGCCGGATGTTAAAGATCGTTATGTCATCAATACCAGAATTTATCTTTTGTGCTATTGTCTATATATCCTCATAGGGATTATAGTTAAAGAAATCAACAGCTTTTATCATAGCAGTAATTTATATTTTTTAGCATGAAAGCTGATATACTTATCTGGATTGTATCGTGTCATTCTTTACGATTTTCTTAGTGCTGTGTTGTGTCTAGGCTTTTCAATCAGATTACTGGAAATTAAAATGAAAAATAAATAGGCACTGTCATTGTCCACTTCACTTGCAAATTATTACAAATTATTACTGCTTAGAAAACCTCGTTTTACCCAAGATAATAATTATAAAGTAATAAATTGAAAACTAACGGATCAATCCAGGAGCACGGGACACCGCGCATTTTGAAAAGCCCGCCTTTTTTCATCTAAACATCTGATTGGCTATTAAAGGCTACCGTACATTCTTCGTATATTAAATACGTTCGGTCCTCAGGACAATTCGCTTATTTTACTTTGTATCGCTGTAATGTGAATTCTTTTTAACATTTATGATGGAATTGGTAGTTTTGCAGTGAAAATAAGTATCTGATTGTGTCAGTTTGTTCTTTTTAATAGCACAGCATTTTACGCTAAGATTTGGACTCATGTTGACGGGGTTTGAATGCGGTTTCATGGTCAGCGTTTAAGTGAGGTGATTTTATATAAACTCTATTCACTCATCGAGGTTTTAACATTTCTCACGGGAAGCTCTTACCATCTTAAAGGCTCGGCGTGTTTCGATGTCCCTGCATAAATTAGACCAACACCTCGCAATCTTTAAAGCGGTTTAAAGGTAAGTTGTCACCGCCGACCAGTTAGATCAAAACAGTCAGAGAGATGCCGATTAAATGGCAAGGTGTGTTCAACCTTTGGCGTCAATACTCAGTGTCATGTCTTTGGTTAGCGTTCGTCAGGCAGGCAAAAAGGCTGATTTTGTGTGACAGTATGTTTCTGATACGCAAACTTTGGGTTGAGCACTAGGGCGGTCCAGGGTTTTGATTATGGGCGGATCGGGGTGGGGGGTTGCAACCCCATGATTTACAGCCATCCCAACCATGGCAACTTTCTGAGTTAAAAAAAGTAACTGTACTAGGCCTATATACATAAGTACTTAATATATACATAAATAAATAAAGTTACATATTTCGAGCATGTCATTATTTTTGTTATGAGTGGCCCTCGTAGGAAGTCACTGATGGTCACTGTGGCTTATTTGATACAAAGTTAGGGTAAACCATTTACCACATGCTTACTGCCTCTCTATAGCAGTGTTTCTCAGCCCGTTCATCGGGGACCCCCAGACGATCCACGTTTTTGCTCCCTCCCAGCTCTCTGCCAGACAGACCACATTTTTTGCTCCCCAGGAAGGAGCAAAAACGTGGACCGTCTGGAGGTCCCCGAGGAACGGGCTGAGAAACACTGCTCCATAAGACTGGCAGATACCATGTGTGCATTTGCCCAGCAGGACTCGGAGAAGGTTCTGCATGCAGTAGAGACCCGTCAGTCCAAGCCTGAGGAGAAGTTCAGGGTGTGACCCGAGTAGCTCCTGCAGATCTTTCAGAGTGACTTCTAGATGAGGACCACTCCTTTAAACAATAAACAGCACGATTGTACTATAAAACGGGTACATAACCTTCTCAGCATAAAGTTAATCCAAAATTAAACTTTACAGAGTTTAATAATGTGTTAGGCTCTCTTAATGCAAGCATCACACATAGTAATAGTATTGAAACAGATCGTAGAACAGAAAAACATAATTGCATAGCTTGCAAATGGCCCATTTATACAAATAATTTTGTCCAAATAAATTTGACCAGAGCGGTTTATGTAATCTGCCTTGCATATAAATATCTTATATTTTTCCGGATATATAAAAGCAATCATGCTCATATGAGTAGTGTCGTAAGGCGCTGTTACACCGCAGTGGCTCCGGATTACCGTGCAATGTTTCCATTTTGCACGCACCTGTATGACACCTTCAGGTTCCTGACCGACAGGGAGGTGGTTGCGTTACAGATCGTAGTAAATGTCATAGAAGAGGCTACATCGCTCATCTGTATTTTTCTTTATTCACTGTCCGGGTGCTTAAACACCCTTTAAGCCGAAACTTTGAGCCGATTAGGTCTAGCCGCCTTGATTAGTTCAGTCAAACGTAAAGCAAATACTTGGATGAAAGCCTTTAATGAAGTCTGCCGCTTCCCCCCCAGTCTCACAGACAGACGGTCATTCTGCTTTTGGCATTTGCCAGCAGTGTGATCCGATTCAGATTAACTAACTGTTAAATCAACCGCTGATTCATCATTTAGTTCATCCAGACTACCTTAAATATAAGCTATTTCAACAGGGATATAAATATTTACCTCCCGAAATAAAATGGTAGGTATTTAAAAGGTAGCTCTTCTTTAGTTTATTATGAAAACGATGAGGCTATATTTAATAATTATCCAAAAGGCTCGGCGATTATTAAGCCCGAATGAGATAACAGAACAAATTGCCGGAGATGCATGGAAATAGTGACACAGCTAGGTGTGAGGCAGGGGGCATAATTATATTTCTGCATGTTTTTGATAAAAGCCCAATAATTGTCTCACGGCCAGAGGGTTATAAATATTCTGGCTACGGGAAAAGGCAGTAATGTGCTTTTCCAATGCAATTTTCACCGCTCCGTGACTCCGCGCGATGTAGCCTCCCGCTTCATTCCCACCTCTCCGGGGAAGAGGGGGGCCTCGGCACGCTGTTAATCCAGATTTGCGGTGCCGAGCGCCGGCTCGCCCAGCTGAGTAAATCCGAGCGGCAGACTCGGCGGCTCCCCGAAGCGGCGCGGCCGGGTGGGTGTAGCCTCGCCCGGGGAGGCGCCGTGTGCACCTGCGTGCAGCCTGACCTCTGGTTAGAGCGCCGCGCTCACGCTGGCGATGGGGGAGAGGGGAGCGCAATCCGCTGACGTCACACCTTTTTGGTTTATGGAACACGTGAGAGCCGACAACACCGAAAATGGCTTCCAATCAAAAAACGTTTCAAGGTTGTTCTTTTTCTAGTAACATAACCCTTCCGTTTGTGTTTGCTTGATTTTTAATTTAAAAATAGCCAAATTAATTTACACCCAGTGTTGGTCTGCACACACATAGCCACACAGCTTTTTATTATAAATTACTATTTGCCTGTGGAGGGCATGCAGACCTATGTCATGTTTTGGGATGGAGAACAGGAACAAAGGAGGGTTCTATCTCCAAGGAAAAAAATGTTTTCTTTTCTTCTGCTCTGTTTGTGTGGGATTCCTTCTTATTCGCCATTTTCCTCCCACAGCCTAAAAAACATGCAGTTTAGGTGAACCGGTGTCTCTAAATTAGCCCATAATGTGTGATTGTGTGCGCGTTCTCTAAGATGGATTGACATTCCATCCTGGATGCCCCCCTGCCCTGTGCCCTTTGCATTCTGGGATAGGTTCCAGACTCACAGTGGCCCGGTCTAAGATAGGTGGCACAAGATTTTCTTAAACTGTTCTGAGAATTCATACATTTATGGAAGCTCTTGGTACTGCAGCCTTGGGTTGTGTGGGGAAAAAACAGCCCTTTTGTTCTTGATTTATCAGTATTATAATCTTCGTAGAAATGGCGCAAATGCTGAGAGACACAGCTAAAAAGGTAGGACTCCATCCAGTCCCGTGCCGTAACCGGCCGTAACAGATGGCAAATTGGCACCAGTCTTCCTGCACTGCGGTGCTTGAGTTGATGTTGTGCAGGCTTCCCCAGTTGTTGCAGGAAAACCTTAATCCACCCTCCACTCCCCCACTTCTACATCATTTGGAATGGAAGCATGGGGCATCAGTGTTCTGTTCTGTCTAGTTCAGTGCTGTTTTTACCCTGATTTTTACTGTGTAGCTGGTGATTGTGGTCCATATTATAGTTTTACCCATTTATATAGAATAGATATTCTCCTGGAATGGATTAAGTACATCCATTAAGGGATTAGGGGCAACTCTAGGGGTTTTTTTTAAGGTGAGGGGACATAAAAGGGGCCAACCTTATTAGTGGTCAATGATATGTTTTGACTTGGTGAGTGGCAGGAGATGGGGCACTCTGGGGGCCAATCAGCTTTCACCTAAGGGCCAGTGCCCCTGCAGCCCCGCCTCTGTATACACCCCTGTAAGGGGTTCAGCTGGCAGGGTATGTGTTTGTTCCATGTGACTGGTCATGTGACGCGGGTATTTAATAGGGGAGGGGGTGGAGGAGACCGTTTGCTGGCACTCAAACACACTGCCGGAACAGTGAGATGGAGGACAACCAGCAGAGTGCAATTAGCAAGCGCAGTTAAGGAGATCAGCTTTCCCTTCCTGTTTTAGTGGGATTTAGGGTTCAAGTCCTGCCAACTTGCACATTTCAGATATGGTAACCAGTTCATTTGAAACCGCAGCTGTGAGAATATACTTGGGGATCTGTGGGGGCTGGGCTCACTGCTGTAAAGCATCTCAAAGGATTCTGACTGGAGGGAAGGATTCACAGAGAGAGATCCACAGCTGAAGCACACACTCACTCAGACACCCAGGCACACACTATTCAGGCAAGTCTAGGTGAATTTTAAATGGCATCTTTTCCCTAAAGTCCTTACAAAGATTTAACAAAAGAACTAGAGGCTGATTTGATCTACGTTAAAACGGTAGTTTTTAATTTAGTGTGGTTTAGTCTGTGCTTTTACAATTTCTGTGTACACTGAGGCTGCCAAGGGATTGTGTTTTACTTGATTGTTTTGAGTTGTGACGTTTGAAACATAACCTCCCTAAAATGCATGACAGACTATTCACCCCCCCCCTTGTCTCCCTCCCCCGCACTGCAGACATCCAGGAAGTCTACGAGGTGACTGTGAGCGACACCCAAGGAAGGTCTGACGTGTTGCAGACTCACAGCCTGGTAGGCAAATATGAGCAAAAAAAATGCCACAGTTTAGGAGAAAATAACCCAGTAACCCTCTTTGTAACTGGCAGCGGTTTGGCTGACCAGCATCTCACACCCTAACGCTGTACCTAACGGCAAATCCTTTTAGTGCCGCTCACTGATGCGGTTTGATTTGAGGTGATGGGATCTCTGTAACAGCAACCATTCACAATAAAAACAAACCTGATACAGCCTTCCCTGCAAGGGAAGCAGACAGCATTCAGTGGTCAGAGGCGATCAGGTGTTCAGCCTGAATGGAGAATAAATGGCAAGCCTGAGAGGGCAGCTAATGGTTTCCCTGCCTAATTAATCTGTTCTGGCCTTTCATCGAAGAGAAAATCTTGAGAGGACCTTCGGTTTTATTACTGTCCCCCAGAAAAGCTAAATGCTAAACGTCACCCGTAAAACCCCCAGAGCTGGCTTCCCAACATGCTGAGGATGTGGCCTGTCAGTAAGAGCAGCCACTCAGCAATGATGAAACTAGCATCTTTCTTTTTTTTATTTTTTTTGGGGGGGGGGCGTCTCAGGGTGTTGATCACATGACCTGTTCGCCCATGCTTTGCGTTAATTCATCCATGTTTTGTCTGGTTTTATTGAAAAGAGCATGAGCTGCAATAACAGCCTCGTGTAGAGGCTGTACTGATAGTCTGTTGGCAGGATTAGTCTACATTTATACAGAGCTGTATAGAGGATGGAGACGGTCAGTGTACAAGCAGGCTGCTCATTGGTTAAGATCGATGATTTTAGTTAAAGGCTTAGCATTTTTGCTAGCTGTGTATGTATTACAAGCTAATGCAATACCTGATTCACATGTGGCTCACTCTCTTTTGTACTGACAAATATTCACCAGCAGAGGACACCAGAGGACCGTGCGCTGCAATGGCAGGTAGGTAACAGCAGTGTAGACAGGGTTTTATGCTGCTCAGCAGATGCTTTTTCATCCTGGCTGACTTTCATAAGGCTTTTGCGCTGTTTCACATATAGATTTACACTGGACTCATTGGGGCTAAGCATCCGCCCAGCAGCACCCTCTGCCCCCCATGAGGGGGCAGTGTTGCGTATGATGTGTGGCAAGGAATAGCAAAGCAGTTAAGCACTTGAGCCTTGTGGTTACAATGCTGCAGGGCCAAATCCTAAAACCGATTCATATATTTTCCTCTTTACAAATAGTAAACCGTGACAGTAAATCATTCATGTGGAAATGTGCTTTTACAAACCTGTTTGTACTTAATGAATATCTAAACAGCCAATCAGAATCAGAAATGAAAATAATCATCCATCCATCCATCTGTCCTCCGTAACTGCTTACCCATTTCCAGTTTTCAGGGTGGCATGGAAACTAGCCCAGAGAGTACAGGGTACGAGGGGAGAAGGGGCACCAACGTGGGGATGATGATCATGCATGTATGCATGTTGCCAGGCTGCACTGGCGCACCTGTGATTTGTGCCTGTGAGTGTGCTGCTTGTGCATGGCAGAGTGCAGGAGCATCAGTTCTGGGATCACAGTTTTAAAGGTTGAGTGCCCCCTGGTGGAGAAGAAGATGGAAGGGACTTGCTGGAGCAGAGGTGCTCTCTCTCTCTCTCTGTCTTTTTCTCTGCCTCTATCTGCTGTGCTCATGATCTCCCCACTGGTTGGAGAGTGAGCTCTGTCCTGTCACTTCCTCTCGCTTAGACATGATTTTGAGAAAATCTTCTTCTGCAGTCCTCGGAATAGCATTCCGAGATGTTCATCCCGGCTGTCTACACTCTTTCCTGTTAATTTCCTCCCTGTTACAAATCCCTCCCCTTTTGTCTCTCTCGCATTATTTTGCGCTATAAGGACAACAATGATATCACTGCCGCTTCATGAAGTGAACCCTGGAGGCAGGTGACATCCCCCAGCCGGTGTCACGCCCCCACACGTATCTCCGTGAACCCCCCCCCCCGCCAACGTTTGCATGGCAGGCAGTTCACGGGGGATGTGATGGGCTCCTGCACACTCTCACACATGGACTCGCCCGCGCGTGTAACCGCAGGAATGTCCACATGGCGGCGACCCTCTGTGTCGCCATGGCAACGAGCGCTCCATCGCTAAGGCAACAGCTGCATGGTGCTGGCGCGACTCCCTCCCGGCCGCCCCCTCGCGTCGTGCACTCCTGCCTGCCTCATTCAGCCCGGCTCTGTCTGGCACGGCTCTCCATTTGCCGGCCTCGATGGCCACTTTGACGCACACGCATACATACCCCCCGATGAACTCTGTTCCCCAGGGCTCCCGCTCTGGCTACATCTGCCTTCACACACCCCCCCACCCCATCCCCCTCGCTCTCCCCCGCTGCGGTTTGCTGCCGTCCGCTCCCATGTTCCTATCGCCTGTTCTTTCCTTTGCTCTCTCTCTCTCTCTCTCTCTTTGTCATCCCTCCCATCATCCCCTCTTTTATCCTCCACCCCCCCCCCCCACCCCTCGCCCCCCCCCCCTCTACTCCCCCCCCCTCTCTTTTGGGGCCCCCCCCCGTACCCGGGCCGCCCGACTCTGGGTTGCCCTCCCGCGTTACTGGGGTGACG
>JAAGVU020000062.1:321235-332064 GCA_011763525.2 Mormyrus iriodes | reverse complement strand
ACCACCGCCACCAACACCCCCCTTCCCTCCCTCCTCTCTCCTTCACCAGTTGTCAGTCCGACATAAAAAAACACGGCGAAACGGAGAGAAGAGAAGGGACCGGCAGGAAGACGGGAGGAGAGGGGCAGGCCGGGGAGGGTGTGGGGTCCAGCCCTCTTATTCGGAGGGTTGAGCTGAAGCGGACCCCTGTCAGGTCGGTACCATGGACTGCCTCTGCATCGTAACTACAAAGGTGAGTGGAGCCGCTATTACTCTGTGTGTTGTGTGTACGCGTGCGCGTGTGTCTGTGTGTGTGTCAATCGGGGGGAATGGGGTGACCGTGCTCCTCTCCTCGGTTGCACACCGGTGTTTTCTCTTCCCGCCTGTCCCCGTTCACTCTTCCTACCCCCGGGGAGGCCCGCACCCCAGCGGCTTCTCCGTCCCGCTGTCTCCCTCACGCGTGTGGCTGTGCGACGGCCATCCGTTTGAGGAGTCTGTCTCCCCGTCGGTCCAACCGTTCAGAGTAACTGAGGGCACCAGTGTTTTTGCTGGGTTCTGGTTTGCTGGCGGGATGAGGTCGGGTCCAGGTGGAATTGTGGCCTGGCCCGGCGTGGTACCGGGGGTGAGCATCGCGTGGAGCGGTCACCACGGAGCTCCGGGTATCTCCAAACTTAGAGACGGCTAGATTGTGAAGGGGGTGGGGGCAAATCCGCCTTTTAGTGAATCTAGCTGTATTTAAGCTCCGTTCCTCTGGCGGCCAG
The DNA here is from genome assembly GCA_011763525.2 of Mormyrus iriodes. NCBI lineage: Eukaryota > Metazoa > Chordata > Actinopteri > Osteoglossiformes > Mormyridae > Mormyrus > Mormyrus iriodes. The sequence continues at coordinate 331,324 of JAAGVU020000062.1, read as the reverse complement.
AGGTGGGGCCCGGGTGGGGGGCTCAGGTAAGGGGTCCCGGGGCAGCCTGGTATGGTGTCACCGTTGCATGGAGCTTTTACGTAAGGCGGTGAATATGTCTCTCTTCTACCATGGTCTCTGCTCCATCCATCTATCTTTCTCTCTCTCTCTCTCTCACATCCCCCGAGGCTTGTATGCATGTGGCTGTTTATTTATTTGCTTATTTAATTGTATATTTATTTATGTATTCTGACGTGCGGCCGGTGGCTTTCTGTGTGATGTGCTGTACCATCTTGTGCAGGAAGCATGTGGCTCTTTGGTTGTGGGGGGGGTGGGGTAGTCCAGGCGTGATGCCTGGGAGGGGGAATGGAGGGGCCACACGCTCTCTGGTGGGTGGAGGCGTGGGGACGGCCCAGGGTCGGGACCCTTGGTGTGACTGCGGTTCGTAGGAAGTTGGCAGGGCAGTGATTAAGAAAGTTACCTGTGCATGTCAGTGAGACTCTTTGCCGTAATTAAGCAGCATTTATCCGCTAGAAACTCATCCACTTTTGCTCCCTCTTGAGCAAATTGGCGTTTAGCTTCTCTGTTAATCACAAAACGTGGACGCCAGCCTGGTGTGTGGGTGTGAAAAGTCTGCCTCCTCATCCCGGAGGTGGCGAGCTGCGTCTCGGGGATCCTCCGGGTCGGTGTGTGTGTGTGAATTTATAATTATTACATTGTGACCCAATGTCCCCACCATGTGATAAAAACCTGTAACTTTTTACCATGTGGGAACATTTTTTCAGTCCCCACAAGGATAACATCAATTTTTATAAAAATCTGTGAATTCAATCAAAAAACAAAATAAGCCAAACGTCTTGTATTTTGTTTGGTTACTTATGGTTAAGGTTAGGGCTGGGTAGGGGTTGCAGTAGGGACACCAATCATATCCAGAAAGGACCATTATCTGTGTGGGTTTTTGCTGCAACTCCCTACTTAATTACTAATTAGAGGACTGATTGGCTGATAAGTCCTAACACCTGGGTTTGAACAGCTGGCCTAAAGGTTATTACAAACACCTACATACGCACTGGCCCTTTGCGGAAAAGACTGGCCACCCCTGGGTTAAGGTCGTCATTGCTGGATTAGGGTTTTTCCCATAGAAATGAATGGAGAGTCCCCGTAAAGATAGGAATACATGGACTCTGTGTGTGTGTGTGTGTGTGTGTGTGTGTGTGTGTGTGTGTGTGTGTGTGTGTGGGGTGGTCTGGGTTGGTTTACATGTTGGGGTAGGAGGAACCTGTGTAGATGTGTGCACTAGAGGATAAAGTGGTTTTTGCTATTAGATATGGACCCCGTGAATGTCCTGGGCTCACAGGAAGTCTCTCTATAGCGTTTGGTGAATGGTAAACCATGGTAAAAGTAAGGGTTATCACCAGTAATGTAGGTCTGAACCGTGGCTCTCATTGGAGTATTAGTTCTATACCTCTAGCCAAGAAGATGAAGCTGTGAAAAGGCGTTATGAAAGTACAAAAGGAGAAAAGGAGAGTAAGAGCTGTTAAGCGCTCGCCCCGCGGTAAAAAGCATGGTGTCTGTGTCGAGTGCGCCTCCGCCGACTCTGTTGTGGCACAGAAGCCGTTCTCTTTATCACCGAGCCGCGAGGCTGGACCACAGAAAGATGACTCAGTGGGAAGCATTTTGTTAGGCTGAGTTACGGACACTGTGAGGATTTCTCTTTGCATGGATGCATTGAGATGAATATGGCAGTGTGATTTGGTGGGGGATTTGGAGCGGGCTTTGCACTGTGCCATGTGGTAGGGCTGTTGGGAGTGCACTTTGCCCTGTCCCGTTTCCTAGTGTTGCTGGAATTACACTTTGCCCTGTCCAATTTCATAGTGTTGCTGGGAGTGCACTTTGCCCTGTCCCATTTCCTAGTGTTGCTGGGAGTGCACTTTGCCCTGTCCCATTTCCTAGTGTTGCTGGAAGTGCACTTTGCCCTGTCCCATTTCCTAGTGTTGCTGGAAGTGCACTTTGCCCTGTGTCATTTCCTAGTGTTGCTGGAAGTGCACTTTGCCCTGTCCCATTTCCTAGTGTTGCTGGGAGTGCACTTTGCCCTGTCCCATTTCCTAGTGTTGCTGGGAGTGCACTTTGCCCTATCCAATTTGGGAATGCTGCCTGGGAGCCTGTACTCCAGGGGCCTTTGGGACCTGCTTGGGGACCCTTAGGGGCCTGTAGTCATGGCATATGGGCCATAAACACGGATGGTGCCAAATTGCTTAGGAACTGCAAGTCATTTATTAGTGAAAAAAGAAAAGCAATCTAAGTGTCAGGAAGCTGCTGCTGTTCATGGAGAATCTCTGCTGCTGAGTAGACACCGTTTCTTTCCCTTCGCTTCCAAAACCCTCCCTTTTCAGCCCGGCTGGCTCTTTTTATATGGGGAAGACATTTCAGCCACCCAGGCATCATTAATAGAGCATTTTCACAAGGGCTCCATTCATTATCACCAACAGATGCCACTTATTCAGTGCATGGAGCTGAGTATCTACTGATGTGATTCAGGTGGAGGTTGCAACATCACTCTGACCTCCCAGGATTTGACCTACAATAAATGAAATTCCTCTAACTAATCTATTACCTCCTTGATGTTTTTTTTAATGTTGCATGTTTTTCTTGTTGCCATTGTAGCTACCTATTTCATGTTTTATATTGTTCCAGTAGGACAGCTGGTACCATGGCACAGAAGGCTCAGAAGGTTAAGTCCCAGACGCTGTGCTGGTGTACCCAAAAGAAAGCTGCTTTAATCGTCATATAAATTGGAAAATGGTTGCCCAGGACGATGCACCTCCTAAGCTCTAAATAATGTGTATTATAGCTGTATTCTACTTTTGGCCCGATTTTGGCCGTCCCGATAATGTGGCATGTTCCCAGAGCCGGTCTAGAATTCAACCTGGCCCCTTCTGTGACAGGGGAACAAGAAGTACCCCCCGCCAGTTTAACTTACAACGAGTCCACAAGCTTCACGGGAAGAATGAGACAGAGGGTGGATTTTGGCAACACGGGCACAGGAAAAATGATGCCTCCCTTGAGGTTTGATGTTGAAGAGGACCTTGGATCGACTCGAGCAAGCCTGAGGACACTTTCAGCTTCTCTCCGTACCGTGCTTCTTCTGTAGAAGAGTTAGGCTTTTAGGCTATTGCCTGAAATGTGCCCACCACAGAAATTTGTATATATATGTGTTTCTGCCTGTATTTTTGGTCACGTTGCTCTTTGGAGCTTAGAAATAACTGCTTATGGTGGGCTTTAAGATGAAAGAGAGTGAAATAGCTTTAGAAGGAGCAGAAAACTAAAATAAATTGTTGGTGCCTGTCATTGGAAACACCCCATATTCATCATCTGTCATGTTAGTCACGGTTAAGATGGGGAGGCTTCTCTACCTGTATGACGGACCAATCACATGCTCCTGTTTCGACCCGGATCCCTCCATGCCACGCCATGTTAGCTGATTACGTTGACCGCTTAGCTGTGAAAAACACAAGCAGAATTTTTGAGTAAAAAAAAACTCGCTAACATAAAAGTGTTATCTCTGCTATGGGCAGCACCCCCGCCATACTGGTTCAATGCATTGTATTCACGATTAGCAACCCGAGAAGCTGAATGCTCACGTTTCCATGGCTCCAGCCGCGATTGTCAGCATCCTGCTGCGACAGGCCATCATTCGCTGCCCACCTTTTCACCACTGCGACTTCCTGTCCAGTCAGGGAGAAGGAGGAACTGGATCACAGTGAAAGTTGCCAAAAACTGCTAGCAAGACGGGTGCTTTTTACACACCGAGGTGCTGGGAAAGGTGCGATGCTCTATAATGCAGTGCGCTTCACTCAGGGGGAGGGGGATTTCAGCATCTTGTGAACCTACGGTTGGCTTTTCATTTACATATTTCTCCCACATGTGGCAATAATGACTGTATTTCTGAAGGAAAAAAAGCAGGCCGCTGGATTGAACCTGATCCAGAATAATATTTACATTTTATTTATTTGGCAGGATCTTTCATCAAAAGTAACATACATTTTTTTTCCCTTGAAAAAGCAGGGTCAGACACACCCTGGAGCAATTTGGGAGGGTGGGGGGTGATTTGAATTCATGACCTTCTGATTACGGGCACAGTGTCCTAAGCTGTCCCCTATCTTCAGCCACTTTTCCTGAATCCTTGAATCTGTATGAGGGAAAGAGTTCCTCAAAGTCAATATCAAGTTTGCTGTGAGCTGCAATGGTGCCCAGGGAGTGTCACGGGGTTGCTTGAAATCCCAGGGTAGAGGCAAGGTCCTAAACCCACTGGGGGGGGGGCAGCCTCAGAAGCTGTCTGAGGGGACCTGGTAGGGCAGGCACAGAGGATGACAGGGAGGGTGTCTTGGGGCCCCCTGATTTCCATCGTCACATAACAAGTATGAATATGGTGATTTATGTAATTATGTATTATGATTAATGATCAGTTAAGAGTCAAATTTACATATAGCCAGTGCAAATAAACATGCAAATTGTATTATGCATTTTAATCTGTTAATTAGGCTGCACTTCGGAATTTAAGCCCACTTATCAGATTCTGCTCGCACACCGCATTGTGCTGGATGCTCCTGTCCGGAGTAAGTAACTTAGTGTGCTTTATTGTCCAGTAAATGCAGCGTGATGACAGACCATAGGGGTAGCTGGGTGCCATGGCAACGTCGTTCTCGTGTGACGTCATCACACGACAGGCATCGCAGTGGGCTTTTATCACCAAGCAGACCATAATAAACACTGCAGAACACACTGAGAGCACCTTAGTCCCATAATACAGATTCGTGGCAGTTTTTAACTGTAACAGCAGTCATAAAAATTATATATATAGGCAATAATTAAGTCATAGAATGCTGTTTGCTTTCACTAAATATTGTTATCTCTGCTACCTTTTATTTCCAATAGGGCAACGGCCAGTGCAGTTAGTGCTGTTTCATGGATAGATATGACTCCCCTGGGGGGGCAGTGTCTTGGGAGTTTAGTGGTTTCTGTTCCTGCCTCACTGCTCTGGCACAGCTCTGTGATTAGGTTGTATGGGGTGGTGTGTCTGTGTTCAGAGGTCATGGGTTCAAGTCCCACTGTTAGGTGAGTGAGTTTGCCCCAAGGGGTTTCAGGGACTGCCTGGTTCTGCTTTAAAAACAGAAATATATGTTGCTTTGGCTAAAGGTGTCTGCTATAAAAAATGTAGTCTGATCACTGCACTGAAGACAGCTGGGTGCAGGCTGCTTCTGAAATATTTTGTTCATCTTTCTCTGTACCGTGACTACACATCCGGTGCAGATAATCTGGGAGCCTGTGAGTCTCAGGAAGACCAGGGCAGGAGGTTTTCAGGCCATTGCTGCCCACCCCCCCATGAGGTGTGGTACAGGCTTCTCTGTCTCTCCCAATTCACCTGCCACAACATGTCTGTGGATTGTGGTGGGAAACCGGAGTTACCCAGAGGAACAGGCAGGGGACTCCACCAACAGACCCACAGTGGAAACCAGTGTATATTTATAATTTACTTACAGATCATATACATCAATCAGTCTATTTTAAAACACTGCTCTCCAGTAATGCTCACGCAGATTCTGAGACAGGAATAGTAGCGTTTTGATTGTCTTGGTGATTTTTTTTGTCATGAATTCATATCCTGTAAACGTTTCGACACCTCAGGTGCTCCAGGGTATTTTTAGAGTTTATACAGAGCTTCAGAGCCCTTGCTCAATTTTTGTTGTTTTGCTTTTTTTTTAACCGGGGGGAGGTGATAACTTGTAAAGGCCATTTTCTACCACGACTGAGATCTGCTCTTTTTCATCTCGCTCAGTAAAAGCCAGTGTTAAAAACCATCCACACAGAGGAACTAAATATAAAACTGGGTGGATATTTTAGCTGGGATGGGTGACTCTGATGTCTTACTGCCACAGTGTGTAGAAGAGTGCAGAGAGGCTGTTATTTCTGTCCTCTCTCTCCACATCATCCTGTTGTATTCGGGAGTGAGTGACTTATGGACGGAATCGGCTGCTCAAGCCAGGGAATATCAGCTATTGTTGTGCGAGCACGCCCCGGCCCTCACGCTGCTCTCCTCTACCCTTGACTCACGGCCCAAAAGTGGGCTCAAATGTAACGTGGGCCCTCTTTCCAGGGGGGCTCAGCACAAATTTAGCCGCAAAGTGCAAAGCCCCCCACATGAACATTATACAACTTTTTCTTTTTTTAAATGTTTAATTTCTGCTATTTTAGTTTCAAGTGAGGAAGGGGGGAAATGATATCCGGCCGGACGGGGGGTATCATTAGGATTCTCTTTGTCCCTTACAATCCTGTTCCTCCGATGATTGTCCCCTTCCTTTCTCTCTCATGTATTCTTTTCCCCTTCCCTCTTCTCCGGCCTCATGTTCGTCTTTCTGCACTCTACCCTCATCCCTCCCTCCCTCTGCTTAAAACTGTCCCTCTCAAGATACCATCCCCAGTATGTAAAAGGTGTTTCCCCTCCTTTTGAGATATTCTCCCACACAGCCATGCTCCTGGTTATATTTTGAGTTATCCTTGCAAATATTTGTTTAGTTAAATTGCATTTTGCAGTTCAGCTGTGTAATTCTGCAAACACGTGAATCCCCCCTTGTGTATCCGGACCCTTTCTCAGAGGGTGGGGGGGTAACATCACCGAGAGCTGGAGGGGGTGTGGCCAGCAGGTGGCAACCTTAGCCTCGCGACGCTGCCACCCACAGTGGCCTGGTGACATCACATGCCTCCATCTGTGCTCCTGCCCGCCGGCATGTCTCTGATGCATCTGCCCTCGCGTGTGGCATCTGGGAAGGTGGGTGGAGCAAAGGACAGGGCAAGGTGGGGGGGGGTGTGGAAGGGATCGGGAGGAAGCAGGAGTTCGGGGGTGAGATCGGTCAGTGTCTGGTCAAACGTCTGAGAGCACAGACCCTGTGACCGTGTACATGATCAATCTGACCGTGACAAGAATTGTGAAAGAGGCTGGGCTGATATATATATATATCTATATATATATATACACATATAATGTGTGTGTGTGTGTGTATGTGTATACATACATATATGTGCATGTATGTGTGGCATTCATACATGGATATAAAATTTCCCAGAATTACATTCAATATTCTCTGGTTCTGTGCGAGAATGTGTTTCCAGAACATTCTGTGGCTAAAGAGACAAATTTTCCATCTGGAAAGCCCACCGTCCCCGCCACATCCAACATCCTCCCCCCGGCTTGGTGAGCTTTACCTCCACCCCCCTCTGGTCCACCCAACAATTCAGAGCTGGATCTGGGCCTGAACTGGTCCTAGTCGACGATATGTCACCGTGGGGAGGCCCATCTTCCTGGATCCACCTGGAAAATGGTTAGCGGTGCCGGGCTGATTCTAATCACACTCGTTTGTAAAGTGTGAATTGAGCGCACAAAGGTCTCCCCTCCTCCAGCAGTCAATTACAAACTGCCACAGTAATGGTGTGTTGCTGTCAGTTTAATTACACTCGGTGGTTTAATTGTGTAGCCGTCGGGAAGTGTGGGGGTGGATTATGATGGTCACACCTGTTTAAGGTGAATGTTCTGGATAAATGCTAATGCCAGGTTGCTTTGGTCATTGGCGCCCCTGATCGCCTGGGCTGTCATATTAAAATCAATATGTATAATTTGATGACTCTTCATTACTTTTTGCACTGGTTGTCTTACTTCCTGTCTGTTCGTCTCCAACTCTGAGGCGGCTCCTCGCACCACAGCAGCCTGCAGGAAGTAGGGAGCTCGCGGTGAATCGTAAAGTGGTGTGACAGGGGAGGCAAAGCAGCACGCTGGCGAAAATCTTATACAGAATGTGGTGGGATTTAAACGGAAATGTAATGGTATCTTAGGCATGAAATAATGTAAATTATGCCATCAAAAGTCATTTATTTAGATTTTGACCATGTTTTTGTACATGGTTCCAGCTTCCAGGTCCAATTTTTTATGCATTTTCAGTTGCAGTTTTTGCGTGTCCTGTCCGTGGTCTGTATGTGTCCAGGCCGCGGTCTTTATGCATCTTCAGTTGCGGTTTTTGCGTGTCCTGCCCGTGGTCTTTATGTGTCCTGGCCGCAGTCTATATGCCTTTTCAGTCATGGTCTTTATGTGTCCCGACCGCGGTCTTAATGCCTTTTCAGTCATGGTCTTTATGTGTCCTGGCCGTGGTCTTTATGTGTCCTGGCCGTGGTCTTTATGCCTTGTCAGTCATGGTCTTTATGTGCCCTGGCTGCGGTCTTTATGTTTCCTGGCCGCGGTCTTTATGACTTGTTAGTCATGGTCTTTATGTGCCCTGCCCGTGGTCTTTATGTGTCCAGGCCACGGTCTTTATGCATTTTCAGTCATGGTCTTTATGTGTCCTGGCCGCGGTCTTTATGTGTCCAGGCCACGGTCTTTATGCATTTTCAGTTGTGGTTTTTGCGTGTCCTGGCCGCGGTCTTTATGTGTCCTGGCTGCGGTTTTTATGCCTTTTCAGTCATGGCCTTTATGTGTCCTGCCCGTGGTCTGTATGTGTCCTGCCCGTGGTCTTTATGTGTCCTGCCCATGGTCTGTATGTGTCCCAGATGTGGTCTTTATGTCTCCTGGCTGCGGTCTTTATGCATTTTCAGTTGCGGTTTTTGCGTGTCCTGCCCATGGTCTTTATGTTTCCCGGCCGCGGTCTTTATGCATTTGCAGTTGCAGTTTTTGCGTGTCCTGCCCGTGGTCTTTATGTGTCCCGGCCGTGGTCTTTATGCCTTTTCAGTCATGGTCTTTATGTGTCCTGGCTGTGGTCTTTATGTGTCCCGGCTACAGTCTTTATGCCTTTTCAGTCATGGTCTGTATGTGTCCCAGCCGCGGTCTGTATGTGTCCCGGCCATGGTCTTTATGTGTCCTGGCCATGGTCTGTATGTGTCCTGGCCGTGGTCTTTATGTGTCCCGGCCGCGGACTTTATGCCTTTTCAGTGATGGTCTTTATGTGTCCTGGCCGTTGTCTGTATGTGTCCTGGCCGCAGACTTTATGCCTTTTCAGTCATGGTCTTTATGTGTCCTGGCCATGGTCTTTATGTGTCCTGGCCGTGGTCTTTATGTGTCCCGGCCGCAGACTTTATGCCTTTTCAGTCATGGTCTTTATGTGTCCTGGCCATGGTCTTTATGTGTCCCGGCTACGGTCTTTATGCCATGTCAGTCATGGTCTTTATGTGCCCTGGCTGCGGTCTTTATGTTTCCTGGCCGCGGTCTTTATGACTTGTTAGTCATGGTCTTTATGTGCCCTGCCCGTGGTCTTTATGTGTCCCGGCTACGGTCTTTATGCCTTTTCAGTCATGGTATTTATGTGTCCTGGCCATGGTCTTTATGTGTCCTGGCCATGGTCTGTATGTGTCCTGGCCGTGGTCTTTATGTGTCCCGGCCGCGGACTTTATGTCTTTTCAGTAATGGTGTTTATGTGTCCTGGCTGTGGTCTGTATGTGTCCCAGCCGCAGACTTTATGCCTTTTCAGTCATGGTCTTTATGTGTCCTGGCCATGGTCTTTATGTGTCCCGGCTATGGTCTTTATGCCTTTTCAGTCATGGTATTTATGTGTCCTGACCATGGTCTTTATGTGTCCCGGCTACGGTCTTTATGCCTTTTCAGTCATGGTCTTTATGTGTCCTGGCCATGGTCTTTATGTGTCCTGGCCATGGTCTTTATGTGTCCCGGCTATGGTCTTTATGCCTTTTCAGTCATGGTCTTTATGTGTCCTGGCCATGGTCTTTATGTGTCCTGGCCATGGTCTTTATGTGTCCTGGCCGCGGTCTGTATGTGTCCCGGCCATGGTCTTTACGTGTTTCTGCCGACGGTCTTTACACATTTCCGGCCCAGGCTTTATGTGGTTCTGGTCATGGTCTTTGCAGTCTTTATGCATCCTGGCCGCGTTCTTTACACCTTTTCAGCCATGGTCCATACACAGTTCTGGCCTCAGCCTTTACAGGTTTTGGCTGCAGCCGTTATATGGTCTGGCTGTGGTCTTTACATGTTTCCCACCCCCCTGTTCCTAAGTGTTCAGCTCTGTTCCTGCTCTTGGATAAAGAGCATGACCCGAGCCAATGCTCCCCCCCCCCCCC
>JAAGVU020000062.1:287391-308790 GCA_011763525.2 Mormyrus iriodes | reverse complement strand
TCTCTCCGTCTCCCTCACTCGGCCTCTTTCTCTCTTCCTCTCGGGTGTGCGTCAGCTTCGAGGCAGGAGGCACTGCTGAGACTCGCCCTCTCTCTCTCTGTCTCCCTCACTCGGCCTCTTTCTCACTTCCTCTCGGGTGTGTGTCGGGTTCGAGGCGGGAGGCACCGCTGAGACTCGCCCTCTCTCTGTCTCTCCGTCTCCCTCACTCTGCCTCTTTCTCACTTCCTCTCGGGTGTGTGTCGGGTTCGAGGCGGGAGGGACCGCTGAGACTCGCCCTCTCTCTGTCTCTCCGTCTCCCTCACTCGGCCTCTTTCTCACTTCCTCTCAGGTGCGCATCAGGTTCGAGGCAGGAGGCACTGCTGAGACTCGCCCTCTCTCTCTCTGTCTCCCTCACTCGGCCTCTTTCTCACTTCCTATCTGGTGTGCATCAGGTTCGAGGCAGGAGGCACTGCTGAGACTCGCCCTCTCTCTCTCTCCCCGTCACCCTCGCTCGGTCTCTTTCTTACTTCCCCTCGCCGTCTCATCCTCGTTCCCTCCCTCCCGCCGGCTTGTCAGAAGCTCGCAGTCCGCCGGGGATCTCCACTCCGATACTGGCAGGGCGGGGGGGGGGGGGCGTGGAGCCGTCACACATCTTCTCTGGCTTCCAGGAAATTCCACCCTCCTCATCCTCTGCTCGCGCCCCCTCCCCCTCCCTCTGCTCACGCCCCCCTCCCTCTTTCTTTTTCGTCTCCCCCTCCCTCCTCCTCCTCCTCCCCCTATCCCTCTCTCCCCTCTCTGCCAGCATCTCAGACTCTGCTGTTTCCTGTCTTTCTCTGATGAAGGGACGCACTAAGTTCCCCTTGCTCTGTTCTTGTGTGGTAGGTACAATTTATCTCTCCTCCGTCTCATCCCCCTCTCTCTCTCCCTCTCCTCCCTCCTCCATCACCCCCCCTCCCCCCGACCGTCCCTTGCCACACCGCGCTAACTCGAAGTGTCAATATTGCCATGGATGGTTTTTCGGCCGATAGCAGCAGAGGCTGTGTTCCGCGGAACGGCAGTGGGGCGAGGGGGGGGTGGCGGCGTGGGGTGTCTGTCTACTTGCCGTCATGCCGGATTTTTCAGAGAGAGCTCCAGTCAGTCATCAGCGTAGGTCTGCGCTCGCCAGCTGTGAGTCACTGCGTGTTTCTGTTTGTGTTGCCGGTCGCATGCTTGGCATGCTTTGCGCGTGTCATCGTGCGTGTGCATGCATGCTGTGTTTTTCTGTGTGACTGCCCCCCCCCCATTCTGTTTGTCCCTCCTCCCCACCGGTACGTCCGCCCGTATGGATACCTGTTTGACCGCAGGCCGTGATGCAGATCTCCAGTGTGTGTGTAAGTGTTGTGTGTCGTATCGCGTGTGTTTGACTGGCGACGCGTTTGCGACTGGGACACGATGGCGTCAGCAGTGGCACTGCCTGAGCGACCTGAAGGACTTGTTGCTGGGCGGCGGTTCAAGGTGTGGCCGTGTGCAGGTGTCTGCCCCCCAGGAGGGGTGATCGATTGGTGCCCGGCTTTGATGGGGGAGGTAATCGTCCTCACGCCTCACGGTCCGTGTCCCACTCAGAGCAGGACTAATGAGGCGGCCTGTGTGACGAGGGCCTGATGGGCCGGGGTGGGGGGGGGTTCACGCCTTTCCTTGTCCCCCCCCCACTGTTGGCCAGGCTGTTGTGATGAAGTAGAATGTTTAATGGAGGATATATAATATTCATTTGTCTCCCGCAGACACAGTTTGGCCAGAGGTGCAGGGGCGAGGGGGAGAATGGGGCAGAACTAAATGGCCGCGAGGGTGAGACTTCGGCAGTACGTCCATCCTCGTTTTCTGGTTCTGAATGTCCAGCTACTGGGAAGGCTGGTCTTTGTTTGAGGACAACTGTGAGGAGATGAAAGCGATCGAGAGTGGAAAACACAATCTGATGCATGTGGATGGGATGATAATGTGGCCAAGGCAGCGTTGAGATCTTGGAGGGGCTTAGACCTTCTGCAACAAGTATTATTATAGCAGAGAGAAGCCCTGGTTAGAGACCTGTATTCTGGACCAGAAGGGTATAGGGTCAAGTCCCGGTAAAGTCCTTGTACCCTTTGAACAGGGTGTTTGACCTGAATCATATCATGGAAAACGCATAACCTGAAAACTATAAGCTGTATTGGCAGCTGAATATAAATTAAGAACCAAGTTCACAGCAGTTAATCTAAGTACAAAGCAAGCCTCTTCAGTTTCCCCATTCCAGGTCTTCACTGGTGTGACCCAAAGCCTGCTATGGCTCCTAAGGGGATACGGCTGGCATTTCATTTAACAGATGCTTTTATCTGAAGCGACATGCAATTTAGAGAACAGGGTCAGTCAGGCCCTCGAGCAATGGGGGGTTAAGGGCCTTACTCAGGGGCCCCGGAGTAGAATCACTCTGTTGAAAGTGGGATTTGAACCAGCAACCTTCCAATCCCACACACAGCATTCTAACTCTCTGAGCCAGAAACCCTGGTTCTGATTTTCTGTTCCCTCTTCCATGTCTTGGAGTGTTTGTTTTTCAGTAACCATCTCCACTCTGATTCTCTCGATGGAATCACAAGGCCAGTGAGATCGATTAATGGCTTGTTTCATTAAGAAAGGCCGGGTGAATTGGCAGCCTGATCATGGATCATTCCTGGAGAATGACTGGTTGGATGACTATGCAGGCTAATAGTAATTGTCCAATAGTAGGGAGCAGTTTTCTGGTGATGCTGGTCTGGAAGCTACTGAATGATCACACATGACTCTGTGGAATCCCGCGCCTGGTCATGTTTGGTCATTTTGACCAAGAACGGTTGCGATCACCCTTGAGGTACAGGACATTAAAGAGGATCCTCAGCATCTTTCTGGAAGCATGTTTCACATCCTGCTGTCATGCCGATGCAATCAGACTGAAGGAAACGATAAATGAGGATGTTTAATCGACATTTAATTATACAGGCACAGCGGTCCCCAGGGGCTGTGAATGCCGAGGGCCCTGATGGGGTCTCTGCATGTCAACCAGGGCCGCCCCAACCCTGTGTGAGGCCTGAAGCTAAATTTGATTAACCTAGTTGTCATTTGTCATCTTCCTTCCCATTCTGACAGGCTGATTAGATGGGGCGCCCCCTGGTGGCTGCTGGGCCCTAAACAGCTTCTTACTTTGCTAATGCATTGGGCGTGAACACAATGCCAACTTGAGAGCCATTCATCCAGACCAGGGGTTTTCAACCTGGAGGTCTGTAGAACACCCCCTGCTGGATAAAGAAGTATAGAAGCCCACCCTGGTCCCATGTTCTTAGTTATGCGATCTTGTATTAGCTTTCAGGGGATCCAAGCTCTGTTCTGTTTTTATCCGTCCATAGTCCGAAAACGGTTGAAAATCCCCAGTCCACGTTTTAGTTCCTTTCCAGCTCCCTGCCAGACAATTGACAATTTTACTCCCTCCCAGCATGCTGATATTCAGGTTCTTCTGAAGGACCCGCAACATGATAATGCTCTACCAGAAGCTGGGAGAGAGTAAAAATGTGGATTGTTCGGGTGTCCCAGAGGACCATTTCAAGAAACTCTGTATTAGACCACAGACGAGGAAGAGGATGACTGGAACTGACCATATCATGTCTTATGCCACAGATAAGTGGATACCTGTCATTCATCAGTGTCTGAAGCTAAGGGTGTGACTCTAAATAATGTGTTATTCTGTTTATGTAGTATTACTTTCGTGAGCAGTAAAACAGTTTATAAATTTAGTTCGGGCATATAATCCTGTGTGTGAGATAACTTAGACATCTTGTGATGTGAGTCTGAGGCAGCTCAGGCAGGTTCAGGACCTCCTGTATGTTTCTGATTTTTACGAATGGCATCAAAAGTTAATGCCTGAAAAAAATGGAAGGTGAGAAACTACTTCTGCGAGCAAGTAACATAAACTAAAGTTTGTTTTGCTGGCAGGTGCACTGAGCAAATTTATGAGAGTTTCAGTCTGCTTCAAACCGGATGTGTGCCGGTTCCTTCCGTGTACGATGTGTGGAACAGACCGACCAATGGGGGCTCCCCGTCCCCTGTGAATGTTGTCATGGAAACACGCTGGCTCTTGGGAGTGGTGCTTTGGCTGTGTGCTGCTGTTTGTATCGTATGATGCAGTATCAGGGTGGAGACTGATGTTGCTTTGAGCCGCAGCTGGCCCACGTCTCCATGTCTCACACACCAGGCTATTGCAAAGGCTGCGATGGGGCTCTTTTGTTAGCTAATGGGGAACAAGGCTTTTGTGGAGAGCAGGGTTCACAGGAACGGGAGTCTCCACAAGACCTTCTTCCACCCCAACTCCCGCCTATGTAATTCCGTCCTCTCTGAACCATTCCCGTTTTCCCTTTCTGGTCTCTGCTGCTCGGCAGGGTACTGGGGCAATTGAAGGATATTTTAAGGTGGGGGGCATAAGTGGGGCCATAATTCATATAGTGGAGCCAGCTTTACTATTAGCCAATAATGTGTTGTAAATTGGTGAGTGACAAGGGAGGGGCACTCCAAGGGCCAATCAGCTTTCAGTTGGGGCCCACCTTGGCCCCACCTCTGTATGTCTCTAGCAGGGTAAGACAATACTTCCTGTACTACCTTGATGACCTGTTATTCGACAATCAACTATTGTATGTGGGACATCATATAAAAAATCCCCTGTAAGGCATGTTATATTGCCTCCCCCCCAACCCCCCGCTGCAGAAGTCCCCCTCTTGCCAGCCAGACAGTAATGATGGCCAAATGAACACTTATGAACCATTTGCTATATTTTCTGACCCCACTAGGTGGTGCTCTTGGTTTGCTTTTGGGCGTGCTTTGAGCGTTTTTTTTTTTTAAATAGAGAGCACCATCTAGTGGGGTCAGAAAATACATCAAATGGTTCAGTAGGCTTCATATGGCCATCATTACCAGAGAGTATTAACTATAAAGCTGCTGTAATTCATAGTGTCAGTAGATATTGTGTGATGTTAGGGAAGCAGTTTACACATCACAGTTTATCTGGGTACAGACTGCTTTGCTGGGGTCTTATGTTCTTATGTTCTTATGTGCCAAGCTCTGGTCTGATTTATTTTACTTTCAGTCTTATGGAAAGCCAGCTGAGAACAGGGGGACCAAGACATCCCCCCAGTACAGGTCCTGCAGGGTAGTTTAAGGGGTCTGTCCTGTGAGCTGAGCACTGGCCTTTTCCAGTACTACTTACTGCATGGCTTTATCTTGGATTAAATCACAACTCTAATTATTAATGCTAATGTCTGAGCCTCCAAAGTCAGGACCTTCCCAGCTGTGTGTCCTTTTGCACGTTCAGCACTGATTTTACACTAGAACTCACCAAAGGAATGTTTCGGGGCTCACCAAGCTAAATGTCTGCAGACGGCCGTTCTATTGGCACTCAGCACGTCACTGTTCTGGAAAGAAAAAAGTTGTGTACAGGAACAAGGCTATGCATTCTGTGTATCGAAACACGTAACGTACGATATTTTGTGTAAAAATTCAGATGTAGTACCGGCTCAGATGTGCAACAGCCAAATCTTGCTGAGATTTCATCCTACATCCCTTTCACTAGCCCCTCCTCTTCTTCCTCCAGTTCACCTGGATGAGTATGTGAAGTAAGGTGGGGGGGGGCATTAAAACTGGATTTTAAACTTTTATATTCTGTTCTAAACCCTGCATTACTTCGCCTACCGTTTTCATCCTGTATTTCTGATTCCTCTAGCTGCGTGACATTTACAGGCGGCCAAGGTCGACCCTCCGCTTTAAGTCATGTTTTATATCCATGGAAACCTTGAATAATCAGGTGCAGGACGGAACGCTTTGTGCAGACTGCGCCGGCACGCGCGTAGAGACGCCAGCGCACGCGGATCTCGGGGCGTGTGTAGGAGCGCGCGTGGCTCTTACTGCGTGTCCGTGTGTTTGAAGGAAGAGAAGCGGCGCAGAGATAAAGGAGGATGAGCGACTGTGTGGTTTCCGTTCTTACCTGTGTCCGCGTATGTGAATCACACCGTCAGTGTAGTATAGTGGTGTCAGCTAAAGAGCCGTTATATTTAGAAACGGGGCTGTGAATCACAAGCGCGTCTGAGTGAGAGTGTGGAGCTGGCGACGTGTGTCGTCACAGGGCCGAGACTCTTGTCAACAGGAATACACAGTATCCTGGAATGGGGTGGGGGCTCTTTAGGGGAAACAAAGGGGACACCATCGGTCTAACTGCGTGCAGTTTATTTAGGATATCAGTGCAAAATGACAGCTGAAAATGGGTATCAGAAATAATAAACATTTCAGTGCGAAAGATTAATTGCATTTTCGTCTTCAGTTTTTTACGCACTGCCACACTTTATTGCAGCAACAAAGAGCACTCCTGATATATAGCAACAATAAAATAAGTTTAAATGATTAATATGAGCTCTAATGCCGATTTGCAAATCGAGCGCGGGGTAGGGGTTTCTACAGCAAACTAATGTGTCTGTTAACATCTTAGAAATATTTCTGCAACACTAGTGGGACGTTAATGTAAAGATTTACCAGCTCTGCCGTGCAGTTAAATCCTATCAATTCGGCCACGAGCGGCACAAAGATGTTAAGCGAGCAATAAAGCGGAGCAGTGCCCTGTGTGTGTTTGACTGCTCGTGCACATAGGGTATTGCACCACTTCATTTCTTTCTTAATATATTCGTTCATGCGTGTTGGAATAGGCCGGCTCGGTGGTGTCGTACACGGAACCGGGGGAGAGATCCTGAATCGTGAGTCGTATTTATGTATGGTTATTGATCGAATGGGGAGATGGGGATACTTTGCTGTGTGCTCAATCGATGTGTGTACATACATGCCCGCTGCTTCGGTCTCACTGGAAAACAAAGCAAATTAACCGATCGGTGTGAAACACAAGCGTTATATAACCACATAGCTTTTGAAACTTATACGTAGCACGGTGTTTTGGGGACGGCAGTGCACCGGCCGCTGAATGACGTCCAGGTCCATCCAGCCGAAACGGGTGGGGGGAGGATGTACGATACCCGCTACACGTGGGGGCGTACTGGCGACAGTGCTTGCTGCCGCCCTCGCCGCCTACCCCACGGTGGCGTGTCCTCTCTCTTCAGGCTGACGTCAAGGCGAGCGAGGAGCTGCGCGCCGCAGTCGCTCCTGAGATGAATGCACAATAGCGCGGCCACCTGGCGCACTAGCACCGCCTTGTGGACGAGAGCCGACACGACAGCAAATGCAAAGTGTGTTTTAACCAGCAGGCTGGTGGTCAGTCAGCAAATGTGTAAATGATAAATAAAAAACGCTGCCATCGTTTAATACGATAAATCTGTTTATGAAAACACGTGACCCTTTCGTACAGTGGACCTAAGTCATATTTTTGCCGTATCAGTAATTAACACGAGTATATATGGTTCAATGCCGAATATTAGTAAATAGTTATTATCTGATATTGAACCCAGGCCGATATAACTAATTGCCTTATGTTCTTCTGCAGTAGGTGAGATGTGCGGTACTTAGAAGCCAGAAAATTACCCGAGTGCATCGCAACAGCAGGTCTGACATGCCCTAACAGCACTTTATGCTGGGATGGGGCTTTGTGGTCTGTTGTCTGGAAGCCAAACACACACACAGCCGTTTCCCCGCTGGTATCTTATTTGCGCACTGTATTGTCCAGCCCTGTAAAGCAGCATCTCGCTCCATGCAGTTGATGAACTTGCACTTCTCCCGTGACGATGCTGGAGAGGCTCCGTTTATTCAAAGGAAAGCTTTATCTGTTTAGAAGGTTCTGGATTGAGATGGCTCAGGAACTGGATGTTGCAACCTGTATATTATGGGTTCAGATCTGAAAACCTCTGAAAATCATCTTTCACCTGAACCACCTCAGTGAGCATCCATATAAGCAGATACAGCTGGGTAAATTTCCACATTGTGAAAGGCTCTTACGCAGAATATACATAACAAATAAGCTATTTCGGTTATTGATTCAATTAGCACTGATATGAAATAAAATGTCTGAGATCCTGCCAAAATAAAGGGAAAAAAAAGAAAGTAGGACAATGGGCTACCAGCAGCCACTGAAAAACCTGCAGTTCACCTTGGCATTATTTGCCCAAGTGCCCGAAATGACGCCTATATGACACAACATATTCTTCTAAAAGAAATTCCCCATGTTAGTGTTTTATTGGCAGAGATTGGCTTGGTGAGACTGTAGAATCTCCCATCAGAGTTTGTCACTGAAATTCCTGGGAAGTTAACCTTAACTAAATATTTGCAATCTTAGGGTCACTGAGAGCTCTTAGCTGTGGTAGCCAAAATAATGTACATCCAGGCCAACTCAGGATTTCAGTTCATGAACCCTAATTGTGCTGAGTTTTTAAGTCCTCTGCAAAGGACATCGGCAAAAACAGCTGTTTGGAATCACCTGTGATTTTTACTCTGGCTGTCCCATGTTTACGCAAGTCGTTCTTTCGTTTGATTGCATTCCTATACTGTTTAATTTTATGGTTCCTCTTCCTTTCAAGTAATTGGTTTACTGATTTCAATTACAGATTCTGCCCTTGCATCCTTGAGCAAAACTTACGCTGTAAATGAAAAATGAATGGAAGTATGAAATATGAAACTATAAGCCGTGTGAGTTTGCTGTGGGTGAAATCTCCCACTTAGCCACTGTAGAAAAAACCTAATTAATGATAATGAGCCTCTGTGCTTTACTGAGGCCAGTTTCCCAAACACAGCAGTTTAATTATCGACTGAACACAAACACAATGGAAAAAAAAAGTGTTTCGTTCAAAACACCCTGAATATATTAGTCATCCTTATGATTATTTAAAAAGTTTTTATACAAAACCTTTTTCTCATTTTATAGAGAATAATATCTTTGTGACCCTCAAACCTGTATTTTGCTTTGTATTTAAAACTGTGCAGCATTTTTGTAGTGTACTGTGTGAGGTCATAAGGTCATATTGGTATGTATGCTGGTTATGTTACTGGTAAAGAAAGTATCTCTGGAAAATATGCACCGATATCTATTTCTATCCTGTCTCTGCTTGACTGGGACACCGTGGAGTCTCCCTGTCACCCTGCCGGGTGTAATACATATTACAGAGCCAACGCCAAGGCAGGGGTTGTGGGTAAAGACCAGGGAGAGGAGGTCACCTTGGTCGGTGTGAAAGTTACTGGGGGGCTGTTAGTTACTGTGAACGCACTGGACGGGGGTCTACCCGAACAGACAGGAGGCAGTGTGCTCATCAGCGCGCATGATACAATACCAGCAGGGTGTCTGGAATAGATCTTGAAAAGAATGCACGCTTATATTTTAACAGCTTTTCATTCCGCTGTGCTTAATTATCTATGCATTGTTTTATATGTGCGATGGTCGAGTTGTCAGTCATTTTCATCACAGTTTTGAAAATATCGGTATGTTCCCAATGTCATATGCACAATCAAGTCCGCCGGACGCTAAACAGTCACGTTGAAGTTCCGCAGTTCAGAACCACGGACAGTGGCTATGCGTCGCAGCGGCCGCCAGGGAACGCTGTTCGCACGTTTGATCACAGAGTCGCCTCGACCCATTTAACAGTCAGCCGCAAGAACAACCCGGCAAAGAATTAGTTTCGTGTGAAAGTGGTTCTTGTGTCGGTAGCAGAGAGCCTGTTTGCCGGTATCAGGATCCGCAATCGCTGCGGCGCTTTCCGCGGCGGAGAAGGGAAGACGCCGGAAGGTTAGCGCGGACGCTGGCGGAGCCGGGCCGACCTGCCTTGGCAGCTGACGACCTTCGTTTCGCGGAGGAGGGGAAGGATAATCAGAGCAAAGGTGGCGGGCCGTGTGTTCCGTGTGTCCGCGGGTGTGTGTCCACGTGTGTCGCCCTCTCTCTGCAGCCGTCCCGGTGCTGTTTTAAACGTGCGTAATGTGTGTCTTTGTGAGAACACTCACCTTTCACTTAGGTGGCATGATGAATTTAAGCAGCGCATCTCAGCCGCACATTATTATCGCACACTCTCGTGCTGTTTTATTCGGTTATGTATATGAGCCTGCGTCCATAATACTAAAGATGGCTACTCGGGTTTTTCCACTTTCCTCCTCCTATACAGGTTAAGTCTTGACCGATCTCATCGTCGCCGGTCGGCGTAATTTTACTCTTTATCGCGGTATTTCTCTTTGTTGTTTCTTGCTTTTTATTCCCCCCTCCGGATATCTTTAAGTAACACTGCGCTCGCATTCCAATCTTTACGGTCGATCAGACCCCCCCCCCTCCTCCTCCTCCCTTGCTCCCCCCTTGCTTTTTAGTTTCTCTCTAAGGAGAGAGAGAGAGAGTAGAAGGTGGAGATTGCGAGAGGGAACTGAACGGGGAATGGATGGAGAGTCTGACACTGTTTAACACGTTGTAAACCATGCAACATTTAAATGAACTCCGGGAACCGATTGTTTGGTGACATTTTGTCGCTGCCGTCCGGTAATTAAAGCGTCCAGTATAATCGCGCTGGGATACCCGCATGCCGAGCGCCGGATTCTGCTGAGCCGCTTCCCAGGCATATCCCGCTGCCCCTTCACTCCACAGCCCGCTCCTCGTCGCCGGCGGTGGACAGTAGTTCGGGTCTATGGGTGTCGAGCTCATGTCTCCGCCTGTGAGGAACCTGAAGTGCTTTTCGCCAGTGATGTGTCAGTGTAAGGTCGTCTGTAGTAGCCGGACCCTGTCCATGATGTTCGGCTGCAAGGTAAGGCGACACCGCGGCCGGGCTGCTTCCCCCCCCCCCGGTCCCCGCTCCCTGCGACGCGCCTCTCCGATGGGGAGAAGCGATGAATGAAGCCGGGGCCTGAGAAACGGCGTGTGCAGGTGAAATGCGAGTC
The DNA here is from genome assembly GCA_011763525.2 of Mormyrus iriodes. NCBI lineage: Eukaryota > Metazoa > Chordata > Actinopteri > Osteoglossiformes > Mormyridae > Mormyrus > Mormyrus iriodes. The sequence goes on along the minus strand of JAAGVU020000062.1, from coordinate 297,951 downwards.
GGGCGGGGGGGGGGCTGACCAAAGCCGGCATATGAGGGATATCAAAGTTAATTGCCGCTTTTGAAACGCACCGCATCTGAACGCGATATTTTGCAGCCGCTGACTGCGCTTTTTGACGCTTCTCTGCTGGAATGACATTCCTGTTCGCTGCAGCACAATTGCACTCCCTCAGTATAATCTGATTTTAACTTGTCGGCATTCGTCCCTTTTCTCCGGTTTAATTTCCAAACCCATTTCGTTAATTCGGTGTCGCGGTTCGGGTTAATAAAGCCCTGGGCCAAATGGTATGGAGATGACAGAGACTCAGGGCTGGACGCGCTTCTTGGCTTTAAACTTCGGGCGGCTGTGTGCTCCTGGATTTCTGTATTAAATTCTGTTTAAATGACACACACGAAAACAGCAAAGCTTGTTTTTACGGGTTTTTGAGTAGGCAATCACTCTGACGTTTTAGCACAAGTCAGACTTCTTCGTAGGACAAATGGGGCTGTAATGTGCCAGAATTAAACGCGCTCATTCCGTATATTGCTGTTATTTATGTATTTTTAGATGTATTGATGGCGCTAGTTACGTTATAGCATGCGTAATAATAATTACGCATGGTGTATAATAATTGAACTATTAATATTAATGGCTGTTGCACCTCCCGGAAAGTGCCAGTGGGGAGAAGATCACAATCGGCAGAGTTAAATGACACTTCTCATTTGGCTTCTGCGGACTGTGTCCCCAAGGGTGTGGTGATTAATTTTTATGCAGCTTGTCGTAATACAGCAACACGGAAACAGTTTAAAACGTCATATTTTTAAATTATATGCATTAATCTTTTAGTGGCAGTTTTACTGGCAATTTAAATGCCTAAGTGTTAGTTCAACGTGATCATTTAGTTTAAGTGAAATTGTTAGGCAAAACTTAAATATGTACTAATAGTGGTTTATAATTATGAATGATGAATGTGTTGGTTCTGAAATTTATTGTGCATTAGATGTTATAATTGTTTGTTTGACATTTGTCTTCACACACCCTTTAAATATTATTTGCCCTGTAATTCTAACGAGGCTGTCTTAAAGCCTGCTTTTTACAACATAATATACCCTGATTTAATGTACAATAGAATAATCAAAGCCTGCTTGTTAATGTACAGCTAAGAGGCTTTTATCCAGAAATGTAGTATAAATGTAAGGCGCTCTTGCCCCCTCTCAGTATATAATACTCGCCGTAATACAGAGTTCTGTGAAACAGGAATGAAATATAAAGTTAAATATCGCCGTCAGTTTGTCTGTGATACTGAAGATGGTTGAATTAAGTTGCTGTGTAAATTACCAAGCCAGTATGTGGCTAAACTTTGTGAATTTCTTCGTTTTAACCGACACCCCCCCCACCCCGGCAATGTTCACGCACTATGCAGGACTTCTGGAGAACACAGTAAATCTGCCATATGAGCAAGTGATAACATATTGGGCCTCATAAATAAAATATCTGTCAAACCCTCATTCACATTTTATCCCTGTTATTCTTGCATATGCCGTTTGGTTGCTTGGCTGATGCATTTTCCCAAAAGGACATCGAGTTTTTACAGGTCTGTACACCTGATAGGGTTACCACATTCACTGACTGACATTCATGTTAAGTACCTTGCTCAAGGGTACAACAGCGGTTCCACAGCTGGGACTGGGAAGGTTGTTACTGCTTGTCCTTGTACCTGTTCTTTCCTATAACCATGGGTTTACCTGTGGGATCGACCCTGCTTGTTCAGCCTTCCCGGTATAATGGCATTCCATGTCTGAGGAATGCTTTGAGTTGGGGAACGCTGCTGTGTTTCACATTTACAATCAGAACTTTGGCGAGAAGTTCTTTTTTTCCTGCCAGTTTGTCTGTGTTACTTTGATGTCTCCCTCCATCCTCATCTGTAAGGGTGGGACCCAGCAAACTTTTAAATGACCAGAACGGAAGTTTGATAAGTCTGGAGCCAATGTGTCACAGAGTAGGAGGGAGATTGATGGTCCTGTCTGGCTGAGGAACGGCATGGCCAAAGAGAATGTGTGCCAGTGCTCCTTGATGCATTAATCAACACTGCACTGGGCAGGGCAGGGCAGGGCAGGGCAGGGCGGGGGGGGGGGTTGCCATACACGTATGTATGTAGACTCGGCTTCTAAAGAGACAAACAGCCAGTAGACTGTTTGCTATCACCATCTCCATGGCATTCAGATGTGCAGTTTTGTCATTTTTAATTACGTCACTCGTTCATTTTTAAGGCTCAGCAACGTACATTAAATATTCTAAAGCTGTATCCACAATGCAGCTGCACAAAGGTGTCATACTATAGCCCCAGCACTTGAAGGTCGCAAGGTCAGATCCCACGTGGGACAATTATTGCTGTACCCCAGCACTCACCCTGAGTAGGTTCAGTAAAATCTACGAAAGGGTACGTTATATGTCTGCAAAGGAACTAAATGACTGCGCCAGACATTCCTGTGGGGAATTATGGGAATTTCTCACAGAAATACCCATCACCCGCGATGTACACGTCGTGTTCAGTTTTACATCACAAGCCGCCTCAGTTTTTCTCCCTAATGACGAAGCATGTTGATGCTGTCAGTGTTTATGGGTGGGGTGTCAGAGATTAAAATCACTGGAGGTCAAGACAAGGGGCCGGCCGCTGGGGAGGGGTCTAGATGTCGCTGCATGGGATCGATGGAGAAGCTCACGGGGGACTCGTTAACTAGATCTTACGGGAAGAGAAGCCGACTGCGGGTCTTTGCCTGTGCTGTCAGGACCCAGGCTGCTGCCTGCCAGCCGATCAGGCTGATCGATAATCCAGCCCGCCAAGGACTTTTGGGGGTGTGTGAGCAGAACCCGAGCTGGAAGCGCTGATCCCCCTTGGTCCTCACAGGTCTGCTAGGAATCCGACATGAGCCTCGTCGTATTTATTATCTGGCGTGTAAACAGCCAAATCCCACACCTTGCAAAGTTGGGGTGTAGTAGGCCTTCCAGGCTTCAACCCCATAAGCTTCCGGTTATCAGTCTAGGCTTTGAGTCAGTAGGCTGTTATTGTGCTTCACTTCAATGATGTCACTCCTCAATGTATCAGCGTGGGCCCCCTCTCTTTTCCCAAAGGGTCCAATAAGTCTGGGTGTGCCTGTGAGTTCATGTCTGCTGGCTTGGCAGGGAGTGTCTTTGGTGGCTGGGGAGGTAGCTCACCTTACTTCCTCGACTCCCCAGGTCATTCGATAAACCTGATACCTTGTTTTACATTTGATGAGAGCAAACTGAAGTCGGATGGCACCTCTGCAACCTCACTTCCTGTCACATGATTGTCCTCCCGGGCTGCTTCCGTCATTAGCGCATTAGCGTAGCCCTAACCTTGAGTATAGCTTTTACGCTTTTACATGGCTGGGAGCATCACGTGCAAACAAACACACATCTGCTATCTGAATGCGATCCGCCGAAACCCTGGAGATTTGCTGACAGCAGGATTCGGCTCTGGTCCAGCCTGATCCTGATCAATCCCCAGCACATGGCATGTTTGTATGGTCGCGAACAACTGAGTCACCATTTAGCCGGTAGGAAGAATGTCTGCTCCTTCACATCCCTGAGGTCCAAGGCATCTGGAAGCATCTGGACGCGATGCTGGGACTAGAAGGCCATGGGTCTGAATCCCCAAGTTCTGACCTGTGGAGTAACATGACATTTTTAGCTTCAGGCCCAACTGTTCACGGAATATAATGACGGCATCAATTATATCGACTGCAGGTATCTTATGATCAGAGGTATTAAATTATAGAGAGGTTATTAATATTTATCTGTTTCCTGTATGGCGTGTGGTTGAACTGTGTTTCGGATCAATCCATCATCTCGGACAGGAAGTAGCCCTCTGGGTTCGCCGGCCTTGACAATAACATGCTGTACCCAGAAATCCATTTCATGTAGAAGTGAATGTGTATGTACATGATGGAGGGGGTAACGCAGGGATGAAAGAGCAGAGCGCCTTTAGCTCCGCCCCCTGCGCTCAGGCCGGGCCTCGTACCACAGGTTGCAGGTTAGGCATGATCCAGCCGCTCTCTGTCTGCAGCGCTTATTTTAGCTGCTCAGAGGTCAACTCCTGGGAGTCACCAATATGGCAAAGCGACCAGCATGTGTCCGGAGGCCCAGCAGGGGGCGGTGTGTCAGGCCTGAGACACAGTGTCCAGCCCCTGCGTGGAGATACCACTCACCGAGACTCCAGAGGAATAAGCCCAGCTTGGTCAGTACACACTGCCCCGCTCTGCCATGCGGGGCTTGTGGGTAATTCTTATTTTTAAAGCAGTAACAAACCGCTCTGTCCTTCGCTGCGGCGGAAGTGGCCTCTTGACTCCTCGAGCTGGTGTCTCCCACAGATGGATGCTGTGGTTTGGCTCTGATTGGTGTTCCTGGGCCCATGTTGCCAGTTTTGGGTTCTCGGGGGGGAGAGGGGGTGTTTCTGATATTTGTTTAAGGATCCCTCATACCACCAGCATTCACTCTTTCCGCTACTGCCCCCGCTGTGATGGACATTCATCTCACACCGAAATCCCTGCCTTGTTTCACAGCGTGCTTCTGCTTAACTCAAATGGGTTCAACTCAAGGGTACAACAACTATCCCCCGGTTGCTTGCCAAGCCTCAAGGGTAGTACAGCCACCCCCCCAACTGCTCCCCACAAGACACTCCACTACCCTGTGTGTGTTTGTGTGTTTGTACACTTGCGTGTGTCTTTTTTGTGTTTTTTTATTTGTGTATGTACATATTGTTGCCCCTGTGTGTTTGTGTTTGTCTGCACGTATGTGTGTTTTTGTTTGTGTGTGTGTCTGTGTCTTTATGTTTGCGTGTGTCTGTATTATCTGTGTGTGTATATGTCTGTGTGTCTGTCTGTGTGTTTGTGGGTGCCTGTATTCTGCATGTGTGCAGGGTTTGTGTTCCTCTCTGTGGCAGTGTGGGGGCGCAGTCACACTGCAGCATGAAGGACAGTCTGTCTCTCCCCCTTAATCTCTTAAACTCTCCTGACTGCATTAGCAGCATCTCTCTCCCTCTGCACACCGCTCCGCCTGTTCAGTCTCCACAGCATCCTCTAATGGCCCCGCCCTCTCACCCTGGCCCCACCCCTTCCCTCCCCATCTCTGTATTTTAAATTCCTAGCCTTGTGTATTAAATGTTCTCATGCCTAAATACCAGGGATGCACCGATACCAGTTTTTTTAGACTGAATACAAGTACCAAGTACTTGTTTTGCTGTACTCACCGATATCAAGTACCGATACCTGTTTAGATCTATTTTTAATAATGGATACAATAATAGTGAGAGTGGTCATTTTGAAGTGTTTATTTTCATTGATTATTAAATTCACTCCTTTGTTTTACCAACATCAAAAAGTTTAAGCTTCAAAAAACAGAAAATAACCGAAAAACACTGGAGCTGTAACATTCGGAAATGTGCTATGTAATTCTGTACAATATATTCTGTATTCTGTAACTGTCGCTTCTGTAGTCTCTCTTTTAAAGTTGGTTGCAATGAACCACGGCTGCTGCTAGCCTTAGCAAATTCTGGTGTCTTAAGTGTTTTATTAGGTTACTAGTATTGCACATTTTTTGGCAGTAATTACTCCAACAGTACCTCCGTGTGCTGACTTAACATAACTATATCATATCTACCACATGGTATCGGTTGTAGGTATCGGGAAATTTTGTACTCTAGTACGAGTACCAGCACATGAGCGTGGTATCACCCTGATACCCGATATCGGTATCGGTGCATCCCAACTAAATACCCAACTGAATTTCAGCTCTCACACTGTCCACCCCTCCCTCTCACACAGACACATGTGTCTTCATTTCCCTACACTGATCCTCGCACACAAATTTCATGTGATTAACCAGTTTTTGTTATATCCTATTATTACGATTTGTGAATGATAAATAACACAAAAGCATTTCAGTTGCCCCGGATAAATAGCAGTAATGCCATCATAATCCTCATTGTCAGCATTTAAGTAGTTCTGTTTTGTCCTGTCCAGTAATATTTCTGGCGTTGGTCGGCTTGTAGACGACCCTTTCGTACTAATCGTAATATTATTACATCCTAGAAATTCTCTTTAGGGAGTAAAAATGTTTTATGGAAGCAAAAATCTGGGGCACTCGTGATGGGTGTTGATGCTGGAACCAGGAAAATGCATCGTCTCTGCGGCAAAGTAGAGCAGTAGTATCTCAGTGTGGCGCCGGCGCTCCTGTAAGTAGGCCGCGCTCAGGTGAGGGCCGCTGCTTTGTGTGGGGACCCCCTGAACGCACCTGCGCTCTCTCCGCCTCCAGCTTCCCGCCGCCAATTCGTTCCGCGTTGCTGGGTGTCTCGGGGCCTTGCTGTCTCGGTGTAATGTGATATTGCAGGAGTGCCCCCCCACTTACTGCTTTGCTCTATATCAGTTTTATCTGCTTCCACTGAAGCTGCAGCTTCAGGGTGCGCCAGAGGTTCTTTGTCTGTGTATGTCTGTGGCTGCTCGATGTTGCTGGCTGTACTGGTTACCATGGTTGTAGTTGCTGTGAGTTGCTGGTTGTACTGGTTGCAGATGCCACATGTTTCTGGTTGCACTGGCTTTGGGTACTGACGCTGAACTGGGTAGCTGTGGAGCCTTGGGGCTGCCGGTTTAAATCCAGCCCCTACTTTGTGTCTCCTACATGTGGCCCTGAGACATGTGGTCTTGAAACCTAAGGGCAAATGTTCAGCTTTTTCTAAATGGCTCTCAATGTGCTGTTGTTCAGGTTCCTCTAAACAGCATCTAGCATGCAGATGTGCTCTCAACATGCTGATGTTCAGGTTCCTCTAAACGCCTCTCAGCACGCTGATACTCAGGTTTCTCTAAACCCCTCTCAACATGCTGATGTTCAGGTTCCTCTAAACGCCTCTCAGCACACTGATACTCAGGTTTCTCTAAACTCCTCTCAACATGCTGATGTTCAGGTTGCTCTAAACCCCTGTAATCCCACTGATGTTCAGTTACTCTAAACATTTTTCTGTGTGCTGGCATTTAGGCTCTTCTAAGCGGCTCACAGCCTGCTGATGTTCAGGTTCCTCTAAATGCCTCTTGGCATGCTGGTGTTCAGCTTCCACAAAGCAGTGCCCAGAGTGCTGATGTTCAGGTTCCTCTAATTGCCTCTCAGCATGCTGATGTTCTCTGCCAGCTCCCTGTGTTTTCCAGGCCCGGCTCTAGGTTCTCACGGCCATGACCAGATAAGACAGGGTAGCTGTTACATATTAACACTGTGCATCAGACTTCATGCTTCTCGGCCAGTACACAGCCCAGTTTGCCTCTCGTCTGCTGATTCCGTGCATCTGCTCTGATCTACAGCCTTATGGAAAGTCTCTGTGGTCCGGGCCATCGTTTTATCTGGTTCGAGCTTCTTCAATGCGGTGCTGCGTGATGTCGTTCTATACAAGTAGCCCTTAGCTCCTGGTAGCACGCAACCCCGGAGAGTCCTCTCCATGCCATCCTGCCTCCATCTGGGTGGAGGCACGAGTGCAGCCAATCTGCAGCTGGGGGAGGATGTTGTACTCATCAGTTTCTTGTCAAATCTGCCAGGCTGGAGATACGAAAGTATAACTGTGCTTCAGCTCCAGCTCAGACATAGCTGTCTACTCGTATTATCTGTTTATTTATGTATCCCGATTGGATCGCATCACTTAACTTCACTCAGAGGTGCAGCTTCTTTATGAGAGCATTTCAGAGCTGTGTGTGCGTGTGTCTGTGTGTGTGTGCGTGTGTCTGTGTGTGTGTGCGTGGAGTGCAACCCCATGCAGCCAGATAAAAGAGATGAGCCCCACAGGAATGAAGCCGGCAGCTGCCCTCTCTGCATGCAGAACGGTTGGAGGGGCGGGGGTGGAGGTACCACGTCTGTGTGTGCATGTGAGTACTTGCGTGAGATGCCTGGGGAGTAGGCCGCTAGCGTGGCTCCAGGCAGAGGCCATTTCTCTCCCTAGAAAGCGACGGTGTCGGCTGGGCGTGTGCTGCCACACGTTACACGCCCCTGCGAGGATGGCAGCAGTTACAGGGGCCTCTTTCCAAAAATAACATCCCTCTGCCCTTGCAGTCAGCTGTAGGAGAGGTCAGCACTGGTCAGCACTGGGTGGGAATCACCAGGCTTCAGTAGCTGGGTTCAGTAGCCAGTTTATACTATCCATCCATCCATCCATCCTACAGCCAAGTTTTTGGAGAATTGTTATGTCTAAATTGCTCATGATGTGTCTTTGTGTGTGTGTGTGTGTGTGTGTGTGTGTGTGTGTGTTTTTTTGTATGTGATTGTGGTCATGTACATATTACATTGCGGGGACCAGATCTCTGCACAATGTGATAAAAAGCGTTTTTTTGGTCCACAGGGGAAAGGGAAAACTCAGGTTTATAAAAATTTGTGACTGCAATCAAAAAAACTAAAAATGCCAAAAATCTTGTATTTTGTTTGGTTAGTTATGGTTAAGGTTAGGGCTGGGTAGTGTTAAGGCTGTCATTGCTGGGATTAATGTTATGCCCATAGACATGAATACATCCCCACAAAGATATGAAAACAAGCATGTATGTGTGTGTGTGTGTGCCCTGTGATGAACTGGCATTCTGGCACACATCGTCTGACAAATTCACCTTTTGTTTACACGACACAGTCACAGAGAGGCGCCAGCTCTCTGCTCGTTCCCCTGATCTCTCTCTCCCTCACTCGCTGTCTCTCTCTCACTGTCTCTATCTCTCTCTCTTGCTGTCTCTCTCACTGTCCCTATCTCTCTCTCTTGCTGTCTCTCTCACTGTCTCTCTCTCCCGTTGTCTCTCTCTCTCTCTCCCGTTGTCTCTCTCTCTCTCTCGCTGTCTGCCTCTCTCTCTCTCTCGGTCTGTCTCTCTCTCTACCTCTCTCTCTCGGTCTCCCTCTCTCTCTTGGTCTCTCTCTCTCTCTCTCCCTCTCTCTCGCTGTCTTCCTCTCTCTCTCTCTCTCGCTGTCTCCCTCTCTCTCTCTCTCTTGCTGTCTCTCTCTCGGTCTCTGTCTCTCCCTCTCTCTCTCTTGCTGTCTCTCTCTCTGTCTTTCTCGGTGTCTCTCTCTCTGAGACCTAAGATCTCACTGCATCGCATCGCGTGAAGCTCTGAAGCTGGCAAACATCTCTTTCCTTGACTGTTTTTATGAATCTGTTTATGTAAATCCACACCCCTGCTATTTAGGAGCATTGTGGCTGCATGTCTTCTATATCCTGTGATGAATGTTTGTAATGTTTTCAGGCTTTTTCCCCCCTTTAATCCGGGCCAGGTTATTATTGTAAATGCGCAGATCTCACTCAGCCTGCCTGGCTGAAAAAAGGCATAATTTAAAAATGCTTGCTTCAGGGGAAAAAGTTCATATCACGCACTTTGCTAACCGCTGCTATTTTAATTGGAGGGAAAATCCATAAACAAAGGGTCTTGTCGCCCCTGTCCCACCCGAGGCTCCGGTTCGGCTGGGAAGACGAGGCAGCTGATCACGTCCTGCTTGGTTGATGGCCTTTTCGTCCGGAATTGATGCGTTTGCGGTTCGTTAATGAGCTCGCTCTGGGGGCCTAGCCACCAAACTGGGGCTTTCGCCAGAAACCTGAATTAGTCTCACCATCGATCTTTCAGAAAATTAAAAATTGGAATGAACCGCATTTGCTTAACAGGCATTTAAAACATTCGAATGATTTGGGTATAAAGAGCATCATTGTAAACGCTCTGTTACTTCAGCCTCTCGTGCCTACCCCATTACGACATGACGCTGACTCCGCCCCCCTCCCCACCTATAGAAATACAGGTACCAGGATGAAGAGACCCCCCCCTTGGAGCACAGCCCCGCCCACCTGGCCCAGGGGAAGAGCGGCGAGCTGCTGCACATGAGTGACAAGAACCTGGCGGCCATGGACAATGTGCATGGATATGTCCCCCACGCCCACCTGTCTCCCATCAAGGTGAGCCCTGGAGGCGGGGCTTTGGGTAGGGGGTGGTACTGGGAGGGTTAGGGGAGGGGCATGGCTACACAGAGCTACACAGTGGTATCAGTGGTGTGTACAGGAGTGGGGCCGCTCACCTGTCACTCACCAATTCCAAGCGTATCATTGGCTAATGGTAAGGTTGGCCCCTCTGTATGAATTATGGCCTCTGAATGGTCTACGCCCTCTTACTCATTCACACCCTTACTTACTGAGCCCCCCGCACTCACTTGTTCCTTGCATGCAGGACCATCTGTCCATCCTGGCGGTGTAGAGGGGTTGGAGTCTGGCTGCCTTTTAACGGCTCTTCATTAATTAGCCCAGCCTGGACTGCTGTGTTGCTACATGCACCCCCCCCCACCCCCACTTGCCCGGCGTGTCTGAGAGGGTCGCCCCCGGCCATCCCACTGCCCCCACCCCAGGAGCCACCTGGCAGCCGTAGCCCCCCCCCGGAACACACACAGAGACGGAGTCACAGGCACACACAGTCACACACAGAGATGCAGTCACAGACACACACAGTCACACACAGAGACGCAGTCACAGACACACACAGTCACACACAGAGATGCAGTCACAGACACACACAG
>JAAGVU020000062.1:270902-287291 GCA_011763525.2 Mormyrus iriodes | reverse complement strand
CACACACAGTCACACACAGAGACGCAGTCACAGACACACACAGTCACACACAGAGATGCAGTCACAGACACACACAGAGATGCAGTCACAGACACACACAGTCACAAACAGAATGCAGTCACAGACACACACAGTCACACACAGAGACGGAGTCACAGGCACACACAGTCACACACAGAGACGCAGTCACAGACACACACAGTCACACACAGAGATGCAGTCACAGACACACACAGTCACAAACAGAGATGCAGTCACAGTCACACACAGAGACGCAGTCACAGACACACACAGTCACACACACAGAGACGCAGTCACAGTCACACACAGAGATGCAGTCACAGACACACAAAGAGATGCAGTCTCAGTCACACAAAGAGATGCAGTCACAGTCACACAGATATGCAGTCACAGTCACACACAGAGATGCAGTCACAGGCACACACAGAGACACAGGCACACACAGAGACACAGGCACACACAGAGACGCAGTCACAAACACGCACAGTCACACACAGAGACGCAGTCACAAACACACACAGTCACAGTCACACACAGAGATGCAGTCACAGTCACACACAGACACACACAGAGATGCAGTCACACACAGAGACGCAGTCGCAGACACACACAGTCACACACACAGAGATACAGTCACACACAGAGATGCAGTCACAGTGACACACAGAGATGCAGTCACAGACACACAGTCACACACAGAGATGCAGTCACAGTCACACACAGTCACACACAGAGATGCAGTCACAGTCACACACAGAGATGCAGTCACAGACACACACAGTCACAAACAGATGCAGTCACAGTCACACACAGAGATGCAGTCACAGGCACACAGTCACACACAGAGATGCAGTCACAGTCACACACAGAGATGCAGTCACAGACACACACAGAGATGCAGTCAGTCACACACAGAGATGCAGTCAGTCACACAAAGAGATGCAGTCTCAGTCACACAAAGAGATGCAGTCACAGGCACACACAGAGATGCAGTCACAGACACACACAGAGATGCAGTCAGTCACACACAGAGATGCAGTCAGTCACACAAAGAGATGCAGTCTCAGTCACACACAGAGACGCAGTCACAAACACACACAGTCACAGTCACACACAGAGATGCAGTCACACACAGACACACACAGAGATGCAGTCACAGTCACACACAGAGACGCAGTCACAGACACACACAGTCACACACACAGAGATGCAGTCACAGTCACACACAGACACACACAGAGATGCAGTCACAGTCACACACAGACACACACAGAGATGCAGTCACAGTCACACAGAGATGCAGTCACAGTCACACACAGACACACACAGAGATGCAGTCACAGTCACACACAGACGCAGTCACAGACACACACAGTCACACACACAGAGATGCAGTCACAGTCACACACAGAGATGCAGTCACAGACACACACAGAGACACCGTCACAGTCACACACAGACACACACTTTCTTTGGCTGTGGTTTCATTTTAAATCCATTCTCTTTACTAACATTACATTTCTAGAGCAGTTTTTTCCGTTCCTGTTGCACTTATGTCCCTAATATATTTCTGCTTATTGAAATGTTAATGTTTGCTGGCATTTCTCCTATGAGTGGCACAGGTATGTTGGTTATAGATAAGGTCTCTTACTGTCCCTATTATAATGATCAGTAGGACCGTTTATGTTTGATCCTCTTTCTCCTAGATAGAAAGATATAGTGCACTCACTGTAGTCACATACCTTCATCTTTGTTCTCTTGTCCAATAAGGATGTTTGCTTTCCCATCACCTCTCCCCTTCTGACCAATCGGGATGCTCACTTTCCCATCAGCTCTCCCCTTCTGACCAATCGGGATGCTCGGTTTCCCATTACCTCACCCCTTCTGACCAATCGGGATGCTCGCTTTCCCATCACCTCTCCCCTTCTGACCAATCGGGATGCTCGCTTTCCCATCACCTCTCCCCTGCTGACCAATCGGGATGCTCACTTTCCCATCATGTCTCCCTTCCCCTCCAATAGGGATGCTCACTATTCCATCGGGCACCCATTTCCCATACAATATTTCTATCCCCGGGATGCTCCACGGTGTACACATGGAGAGGGGAGTATATGAGGTATGAGTCGCCTGAGGGTCCTGACGTCAGTCAGCCTTCACTTATGACATCAGAGATGGGTGTCCTCTCTGTTCCCTGTTTTTGTGCTTCTGAAACTGAACCAGTCATCTAAGCAAAAGCCCTCAGGTTTATCTGCAGGGGGACAGATTTTGGGGCTGTCACCACTGACTGGCCCCTGCCCTAACCCTAACCCTAACCCTAACCCTAGAGGGTCTTGTCCCTCAGCTTTAACGGTGATGTGATCATCAACAATGAAGGTTTCAAGTTTTTTGCAAGACTGTGCTGCTGTGCCCGTGGTGCTAAGTCCCCCCAAAGCATCTGACAAAGTGTAAGGGTGTGAATAATATAAAATAAATGAATTTCTTGGATAAAAAGCATTTATTAAGACATGAAATCAAATCAAGCTCTGAGACACGGAGCTGGCCTTATTTTAGTATAACAGTCCCCAAGCACTGATGATTGGATGATTTAATTACAATACCGGTCTCTAGAATTTTCAGAAAGCCTGTAGGGGTTCCCCTCGTCTCCCTGATGATACACCAATAAAAATGTTAAAATGAAAAAAAAAACTGAATGTTGATTGAGGGAAGAAAGGTCGCTCTGAGGTCCTTTGATGTGATACGTTATTGTCTGGAGTTACAATTATTTTTGGAATGCTGTCCTACTTCGTTGTCTCCACGTTTGGGAGAAATTTAAATCCAAGCTTGCTAGTAATTCTACTCACTGTGTGGCGATTTGGCACCCTCTTGTGGTCAGAAAGCTGAACCTCCGACTATTTCAGCATGGGGACAGCTCACGTTACATTAAGTGATATTTACGTTACATCCTACATCTGCATCCCTGGTATTTAGAACGTTGCTATCGTGACGGCAGTTCATATGCTAGTTTTATGAATATTATGATGCCCTTTTCTTCCTCTCCTTGCATTCAAAAATTCCTGATATTATTTCGTTTTATCACTGTGAATCTGTCAGACTTATGCCTCCCAGCACCTTCCACGTAAAGCTGCTCCTATCGGTTGTTACCCTGGAAGGTTCCATCCCTTAGTCCCACCCTCACCTCCTATGGTTTTGCCCTGTGGAATCACCCCCCCTCCCTCCTGTGTTATCTTGCAGCCAGTGTTGATGTCGGCTGGGCACACCCCCCTCTACACTTCCGCCACCTCCACCCTGGTAAGATTGCGTGTCTGCCCACGGGCGGCCGTCTGTGACTTCATCAAATTGCGCCAACGTCATTCCATTACTTTCTGCTGGTGTCATCAGTGCCGCCGAAGTTTCCCTCATTACTGTCATTTCCTCTCTACACTACCACCACCGCAGAGAGAGATGCTGCCATCTTGGCTGTTCTGGTCGCTTCTCTCATTATCGGCCGCGCTGACTGCTCTCACGTCTCCATCTTCACATCATAGACCGTTGTCAACGTTGTGTCGTGATTTCTGAGGCTTGTGTTCTTAAGTCAGCATCCTTGATCTGAAAAAATGTGCGTAATACTGCCAAGGACTCCAGGGCTTGTATAATGGTGTCCCTTGTGGATAAACGCAATGTTGGAATGTAGCTGTGTAGGGGTTCTCGCACGGTGTCTACGCCGCGAAGCTCGTCTCTGTGGACTGGCGCATGTGTTTGCGCACATCAGAAGAACGTTTGACGCTCTCGCTGATTGGTGTCATAGACAATCAAGCTAATGACCGCGTTAGGGATTAACATCTGAACACCGCAGTGAACTGAGATAATCCTGATTGGTCCGTTCATGTGAACGCGATGCTGTGTGTATTCTCCTTCCAGTCGTTTCCTGTGGGGCTTAATTAGCCCCGTTAGTCAATTAGTTAGATCTGAGCTTCTTCATGCTTCACGAGTAAAATCCTGTGGTATCTTGGGCAAAGACTACGTCACTGATGGTCAAGTATGACGATTCCTTCAGGTAAGTTATTTAAGCATGAAGGTAAAGGCAGTCATTTAAGCAGCGTTTAGAGTTTACATGCACACACACTGACTGAGTGTAATGTAGGTGGACCTGGCAGCTGTGGGGTGTGACCTTGCCACAGATGATCTGTGTGGTTAAGGATTACCCTGTAATCAGTAGGAATTGTGATTATATATAACTTATTTGCATGAGCCGGGGGTCTCCAACCTGAGTCCTGGAGAGCCCCAGCCCTGCACATTTTTGGGTGTCCCCTCATTTAACACACCTGATTCAACTTCTCTGATAATTACCACCTATTTCTTGAGCTGAATCGGGTATGGTGGAACAGGGAACGAACTAAGCTGTTCAGGTCTGGGGCATGAGACCCTGCTGCCGTTACCTTATGACCTTCTGTCAAGAGCAGCTGAAAGCATATCGAATCCCCAGGTCCTGCCGTCTGACCGTGGGATGGCAGTGCTCTCACACCTGCGTGATGTCCGCTTTCTTGCCTGGCTCTCTGTCGTACCTTTTACCTAAATCTGAATTACTTCAGTTTAAAAAACATGATAATGCAGAATTTAGCAGTTACTTCTATTTTTTTAACTGTTCGAAATAGGGACAGGAGTCACAAATGGCCCCCATTTCAATGGTTGACTGTGTTTCTGCGTACAGGGGATATGGAAACTGGCAAAATGTAACCAGCACGAGCTTTCACTGCACTACCAGAATATGGCCAGCAGGTGGCAGTATTTTACCTTTTGATATATTTGTATAGGGCCTTCCACGCTAACAGAGCTGTTTATTATGCTGCATGCACGAGTGCTCCACGCTGCGGTTTCAGCAGAGACCTTAATATACTAATAAAGGATGGATTTATTCATACAGAGGGCAAGCAGTTCTGGCCATTTAATGGCAAACGTTTTATAAATGTAGTCCATTATGTTGAATTAAAATGATTCCGGGTGACCTTCTGATTTGAATCTCTGTTTACAGGGGTGACTGGGGTCAGGAGCCAGACCCAGAAACTATTACTGATACATGCGACCAGAATCTATAGCTGCAGTTACTGCCGTGGCACAGAATAATCATTTGTCGTAATTTACTGAAACGCTTTAGTCTCCTTGAGGAGGTGAGATCTTCTGATGTCCGCACTCTCTCACACACACAGGGAGGAGTGACTTACAGAGAAGAGAGACTGGGTGAAATGAAATTTCAGTTTAGATGGTAGACAGTGAAGGAAAGTGAACGCGGGGGGTGGGGCTGGACTGGGTGTTTGCTCACCTGTGGAGGGTATGGGGGTTAAATAGCACTCAGCAGCGACCCCAGTCCCACCCTGTCTGCCCCTCGCTCCCCCTTGCACCCAGTCCCTGCCCGTCCCTCTCTGGCAGTGGCCATAAAAGTTGGCACTGCTGCACTCGGAGAGTTCTAACGCTATTGCTGCCACTAACGGGTTCAGGTAGCCGGCCCAGGTAACGTGCCCCTTTCAGCACACCACACACCGACACAGGCCCTTCCTCACCTTTATACATAATCGGGGATCTGAACCCGCAACCTACTGTGGCCCTCGGTGAAGATGCGAGTGCTGCTGCCCTACCTTGCATTTGCTGTGAGGTGTCATGTGACTTCTAAATAAGTCGCATACTAACTCCCCCCATGACATCTAATGTCCAGGGGGGCATCACTGATACTAATAACTGTGCTCTTGTTGGAGCACCCCCCCAAACTCTGTTTACATAAACAATGAGAGAGCATCTTAACTCTTAACAGACATTCTGTGAGTTGTCTTTATAATACCCACAATGCTTTGCAACTTTCCAACTTTAATTGCATTACAAAAATATGACTGTACCCTTAGCAATATGACTCCCAGTGTCCATCGCCAGTTTCTGCTTACGTAGTTTAATAAAAACCGAGCCCCTCACATCATATATTCTCTGCCCTGCCTCATAACTTCAAGTAAATTGGATTCAGAGAGCTGAAAATGCTTTATCGCGTGATTATTTTGGCTCTCAGAGCTGCATCCTGAGACAGACTTTTTGTAGCCCTCTGTGGACACACAGAGGTCCTCTCCGCTCTGTGCCGTCAGGTTCTGTGGATTCTCGGAGTTCCAGCGTCTCACTTCCTGTTTGGTTGCACACGTGCAGGAATTCAATGCATGCATACAGTCGCATTCTGTTTTCGGGTTAATCTCTTAAACCACTTTACCTTGCGGCTCCTGTCTTTCTTCCATCCTCATCTGAGTGTCTCTCCCCTCGCTTTCTCACTCTTTTTGCAATCTCTTCAAGCTGCCTCCTCTTCCTCTTCATTGTTTGCGGATGGCGGCGTCTCCAGGGTCCTCTACCATGAGCGGCCAAGGCCACAAGAACGTGGAGGGAAACGCGTTTTAGGAGCGAGGATGATATCTGGGAATAGGAGGAGGTGGGGGGGGGTGAAAGGGGGAAGCAAGAGGGAGGAGAGTGAGAATTGCTCAGGGAAACAGAGAATGAAGTTCAGCAGAAGGCGGGAGAGTGAGGGAGAGGTACAAAGAGCTGACAGGATGAAGTCTTATTTACCAAAGCGAACATGTCAGCCTGGCCTGACCTTATGTAACGGTGCTGAGGAGCCGGGACCCGCGCATGTGCAAGCGTCCGGCGCGTTGCCGTGTTTCAGCTTCTCGTGAGATCAAAACCTGTGTGGAGAAAATCGGGGGCTTCTACAGGGCGGGGCCGCTGGTCCCAGCTGAAAGATGATTGGTCAGCAGAATGCCCTTTCCCCTGTCACTCACCGATTCAACACATATCATTGGTTAATGATAAGGTCAGTCCCTGTGTATGAATTATGGCTCCTCTTATGCCCCCTACCTTAAAAAAATCATAGAATCATTCCTGAAGAAAATGCTGCCACAAGGACTCAGAGGACGCTCCTTTTCTCTGTCTTCATCTGGTTAAGAACAAAAGCAGGAATTATCAAAGCTACTTATCAGATTCCGTGTATTTTTGAGCGTCTGTGCGCATGCAAGAGAGGGGGGAGGGGAGCAAGGCTGTCTGTCTGCATGCTGTGTGTCTGCGCACTGCGTCTGCACTCCGTGTCTGCACACTGGGTGTGTTTGTGTGCTGCGCATCTGTGCTCTGTGTGTCTGCACACTGTGTGTGTCTGTGTGCAGTGTCTGCACACTGTGTGTGTCTGTGTGCAGTGTCTGCACACTGTGTGTGTCTGCGCACTGCGTCTGCACTCCGTGTCTGCGCACTGGGTGTGTTTGTGTGCTGTGCGTCTGCGCTCTGTGTGTCTGCACACTTTGTCTGCGCGCTGTGCATCTGCACGCTGTGTGTCTGTGTGCGTAGCCCGGACATTGATGCATATTCATGTCATGCTCCATTCCCCCCACTCTTGCTAATGCATGGTGTGGGCACATACCAGCCCGTCCTTCACCAGTGCTGCAGCTCACTGCCAAAGGCTTTTCGGAAGGCAGAGGTAGCTCGCAGGTCCAGCTGGAAACGGCGCCAGGGGGCAATCAATACAGTAAAATACTATATCCAAGTGAACAAGGCTCCTCAGCCCCCCCCGCCCGCCCGCCCCCCAGCTGAGCCCTCACTGCGGCTCTGGCGCTGTCCGTGGTACTGATAGCACGGGGCAGGCAGTGGGAAGGCATGCAGTCGGGCCTATCCCCTCATTCATCTGCTATCGCAGGACTAAGATGGAGATTAGACTGCCAGTCTCTGTCTGTGGTTGTCCCAGGTAGTAGAGCACACTCTTGTGGTAGAAGCCCCCTCAGATGGACCTGGGTCACAGGCAACACAAGGGGGAGGGGTCGATGAAGACGGCTTAATGGTCACACAGGGGGCACCATGGGTCTCAAAGAGTCATGCATGCTTCAGAAGGACCATGGAGTCATATTTACCTTTAATCATTTAGCAGACTTGATCTAGACTTTACTTTCACTGGTCACTTAGATACTTCAGAGGCAGGACACAGGTTATTCTCTGCCCTCTTCTACCTCAACGCAACAGTCATTCTAGACGTAGCTTTAATTCCATCTTTTAGCTTTGACTTGTTATTTATAATCCCCTGCTCCCTTCGAAATTCCTCCCACCTCCTAAATTATTTCTATTAGATTTACATGAAGGATGGAGAGACTTGGCTCTGGAAATAACGCCAAGATAATAACAGAGAGGTAAACCAGAGAATCGCCAGGGAGGGATGACGGAGTGGACTGGTGATAAGAAAAGAATGAGAGGGACAGAGAGAGAGAGAAAGCACGAAAGAGGAGCGAGACGGGGGAGAGAGAGGGAGAGAGCTACAGGCAGAAGCGGTAGCAGCGTGTGACGGAGCAGAAAGAGGAGAGCAGGACGGAAGGGAAGCGCGTCCCGTTTAACGGAGGGAGTTTCCACCTGCGATGCGCCCGCTGATCTGCGGCGAGGCAAATGCAGGGATGTGAGAGTTAAAGCGAAGCGCCGCGGCGGAACTCCGCACCGGGAGAGCAGGCAGCCTGAGGCGGACCCGCGGAAGCGCCTTGCCGCCCCTTCCTATCGATTCCTAACTGCGGACCGGCGTGTCCATTACAGTGACGTTTCAGATATTGACCTTTATAAAAATCGACTTATGCACGCTGGCTGAGCGGCGTTTTGGAGCTTTTTAAACGCAGGTATAGCTTGGTGCAAAAGGGAACTGGGAAATACAGACAGTGTAGAGGCTCGTTGTATAAGTCTTACAGCACTTCGTCTTCATCGGACAAACAAGTAAGCATGTGGATTTGGAAAAATAAAGCTTTTGCAGAATAAAAGTGAAGTAGCCTAGTAACTGTTTCCTTTTAAAGCGCTGCATATATTTTGCTCTTTTATACCCAAGTGCACATTTGGTCGTTAAGGCGCTGCATTATTTGTTTGGTTATTTATTTAATAGCTGATCATTTCTGTTGATGTTTTAGGTAAAGCTGCCCATTCACTGCTCCTCTCCTCTCCATCGATCCGTTCACCCTTTGCCGAACCGATCGGCGCCCATTAGGTTCCCCGCCACGAGTTGCTCTGCGCCGGCCGCTCGGGATGTTCGTGTCGGTGTGGTACGCCAAGAAAATGGGCCGACGTTTTATCAACAACGTCCGGAAGGCTAAGAAACAGCGGCATCGGATGATGGTAGGCCACGTCATTCATTCATTCGCTGACGGCGCATGGAAGACGCGCACGTTTCTGCGCGCGGTGGTCACGGTTCGCAGGGGTGTGTGTGTCTGAGCCTGGGGGCTGAGTGGGTTTCAGATGATCAGAACCGTATCAAAAGTCTCAGAACCGACTTAGAAACAGAGAAACAGTATCACTTAAGATAATGCATGGTAAATGTATAGTTTTTATACCGCATGATTTGGAAATAGGTAAATCTGTATATCAGACTTGCTACTGAATGAAGAGCAGCTGTCAAAGGGCATTAGTACAAACTTCTCCCATGAGGAAGGAAAAAGCATGGTTACATCATCCAACAATTTAAGCTTGATTAGTTTTATTTCAATTCCGTTCTTAAAACTAACCGCAGACTGTTTTACAACTTTGTTTTGCTGTTAGAATAAATTCTTTTCAAGCTGAGTGTCTCTATTTGAGGACAAACAGTACACACACATGCACACACAGCACCCGTTTGTACTGGAAAAGGGGCAATGACCATAGAGAGACTCGGAACGTTC
The DNA here is from genome assembly GCA_011763525.2 of Mormyrus iriodes. Classification (NCBI taxonomy): domain Eukaryota; kingdom Metazoa; phylum Chordata; class Actinopteri; order Osteoglossiformes; family Mormyridae; genus Mormyrus; species Mormyrus iriodes. The sequence goes on along the minus strand of JAAGVU020000062.1, from coordinate 277,608 downwards.
TTGATTTCCAAGCAGTCACTACTGGCTTCGCTGAAATCAATTGTCGTGCAGAACTTCTGTAACCCAGTCACTGGGTTAATCAAGCCTGAGTTAATCAGTGGGTACTTATCATTTAATTTCAGTTTTCTGAAATAGTCCGTGTCCTTGAACAAATACTTGGTTTAAAATGTTTACGAAAAATGGTGTCGTCAAAACTTATGGTCTGTGGAATGTTATTTGGAGCAAACACCCTGATCTGATAATGACACGTAAAGGATTCACAACGATCCTTTGTTTGACTACCATACGTATTGTAAATTAACTGGATTTATTCTCATAAAACTTGATCGCAATTAATGCTTTTCAGCAAAATCACAAATTTCTTAAGATACATTTACAATTAGTGAATTTAAAGAGTCGCATTCTATGCTATGCAGTTTGGCACTTATAACTGCTAATGCATAATAATATACAGTATTATCAGTACTATATGTCGTAATGTAAATGTAATGCAAATGAATTGATTTTAGTTTAACGAGAGCGGGAGTGGTTTACTACTATTGGCAGCCCAGAAAAAATCTAATTCCATCATTTTGACCCTTTTGTCCTTGCATATTTGAGCGATTTACAGTCTCTGTCCATGCACACACCCCCTTCCCCCACCTCTCTCCAGGTCATTGGTCAGAATGATGTTTTGAGTGCAGGGAATGTGGCCCGGCTGATAAATCCAGCCACGACGTTTCAGAGCCACACCGGAGGCAGTGTCAGAGCTGGCTCAAGGTCAGAGTGGTCATCGCCTGCTCTAAATGCATCCCGCCTGGTCTCGTGGTCGAGAGGTATGCTTCCCTCATTATGGGCTTATTAATATGGGGGGGGGCATGTTTCTATCCAGGATCCTACAGCAATGTTTCCCAACCTGGTCCTCAGGGACTCACGAACGGTCCACGGTTTTACGGAAGCTGGGAGGGAGCAAAAACATGGACTGTCTGTGGGTCATCAAGGACTGGGTTGGAAAACAGGACCTGATTCAAAAGCCCCATTTAAGGCATTCATATTTTACTATGGAGGGCTTGTCTGTAGCTGGCATCAGTGTCAGTCTCTGGGGTTAATGGTACACTTTGTAAACAACCCACAGATCACACATGTGGCCCCCCAGGTAACACAGAGCGTCCAGTGGGTTACAATCCTGGGCGCTAAAATGCCTCTATAAACACTATTACCAACTGATGCCATTCACTGCAGACCAGTATATCTGCAGCTAATGGACAGCGCTGCTCACTAAGGCCAAGAAACCTGTCATGCTGATGGACTGACAAAGTGTGGCTTATAACAGTGTATCGTTTTTCTGAAGACATATTTAAAACATTTCTCAGTTATTGATTTTGTTTTTGGCTAAGATTCTTTGTTCGTTTCTGCTTTCGTCTGTAAACAGAGGAAAGTCACTTTATCTCAGACCTGACAGCAGGCACAAGTATTATCATCAACAAGTGCTGTGCTTCAGTACATTCCAGTTATCATATGTTAGCAATGTACCCAACTCTGAAAGAGCTATTTGGAGTTTACATGGTGGCTTAAAGGGTAATACTTTCACTTCACATTTCCACGGCTGGCAGTTCAAATCGGACCTCCATGGGGTTCTCTCTGCAGTCCAAAGACAAGCAGACAGGCTAATTGAGGTCTCCAAATTGTCTATAGTGGGTGGGTGCCCTAAAATTGTTTGGTGTCACTTCCCAGGTGTCCCCCAGTATGGCACCCTCTGCTGTATGGGATTGGCTGCAGGTGACCATGACCAGAGGTGGTTAGTTCAGGTCCAGAGACTAAAAGTCCGGACCAAGGTTTTGTTTCAACCAACCAGTTGAGTACTCTGTAACCCTTTATACTCACCTGATTGGCTGAAACAAAATCTTGGTCTGGACTTTGACTCTCTGGACCTGAATTACCCACCTCTGAGCCGGACCATTAAAAGTGGTTGGAAGATAGCATGTAATCTTTCGTCCATCCATCTTGCACAGGCTGCTTGTTCATTTTTTTAGCTGCTTTAAGCTTAATAATTAAGTTTGTATTTTGCTTGATAGTTTTGTTTTGCTGATAATAATCGAGCAGCTAGTCGAAAAGCTTACATAAACCTACTGTTTTTCAAACGTGGAAGTTAATCAGTTCCACATAGTACTCACTTCCATTTCTGAGGAAGTATCTTGGGGCTGGTTGGGGATTACCTGTACAGCAAAAGTGTCATTGCCCCATAGCCTCACATCAACCATGGGAAATGTCAGTCTTGCACTTCTGCTGGACACGGTCCCATCGGCTGATTCAGGTCAAATAGGGCCCGTTTCCAGTAACCCCAGAGAGTGAGTGTACCTATAGATTTTATCTACAATTTCCCCAAGCATCTATCCTGGTTTTAAAAGCCAGTGTGGCACAAAAGATGGGCCGGCAGCTGCACCTAAATTATGAGGTCGCACCACAAGAGCCTAAAGATACCAGAGGGTGAGCAACATAATGATTCTGGAGTCTAAGTAATGGGCTCAAGCCTCCTAGTGGTGCAGAGAGATGAAGAAAAGCCATCAACGAAGACACAAGCCCCTTCATTTTTAGGGGCTGAACCTTCACACAGCTGAATCCTCCACCCTGGCTTTGAGAAACCGCAGGAGAACACTTACAGAAGGACCTCAGTGCCGAGAGCAGCCCACGGCCATCGATTGTGTCGCATCCTGGGAACAGTGGGCATGACGACCTGTCAGACACCATTGCGAGAAAACAGCCGAGCTCTGCCAGCTCGAGGCCTGTTTTTTCTCATAAAAGGAAAACTAATATCTGGGATTTGATCAACCATAGTACAGACGTGATAAAGTCGAACAGAAAATCCAGTGGAGGTGACAGGGCCGGGATCCATTGCTTTCCAGACAGAAATGTCGTGTTGTGATGTTGAGATTGGCAGGGATGGTGTTCAGATACCCAAAGGTAAAATGCTGTTATATAACTGCAGAAAAATTGAAGTAAAATACAATTTTATGTCCCATTTGTAAAACCAGAGGAATGAAACCAGAGGATTGAAGAATGAGTCATAAGGTCTTTCATCTTATATGTGCTGAAAGTGTGCGTGAAGAATACACTTTGCTAGCGTGTTTGAAATGGATTTCTCCCAGCTGCATGCTCCTTTGGGGATCCCAGCTGATTCCCCCCGCCTCACCCCACACATACACACACTGCCTTTTTGCTGTGTGCTTTGTCCAATGGTCTAAATCCATCGGAAGCACCTTTACAAAGGGAGTGGAGGGGGTCCTAACCCAGCGCCCATCCCTTTGAGCGTGAATGTGGGAGCCCACAGCCTATTAAATGAAGAAAGGGGTGATGACACACAATCGCTGAGAAGCTTGCTGACACAACAGGGAGTAAACACGAAGAAGCCTGTGTGTGAGTCAGAAGCTACAGAAACTCAAGCCACTCTCTATGGATCTGTGTGTGTGTGTGTGTGTGTGTGTGTGTGTTTTAATTGATTACAGAAATGAAGACGAAACATGTCCCATCACTGAATTTGAGGTGAAAGAGATGATTTTGTGGGACATCCAGCAGATGGCATCGACACCCGGCGGGGTTGGTGGGGGGGGGTTAGAGAAAAAAGAATCTCTGTTGACAATAGTGGCTCAGGACTCGTGTCCTGTAATCACTCTGCAGCTTTTGAACCCGATTGTGTGATTGTTCCAATTAGCTGCTCCCTTGTCCTCTCGTTCTGAAGGAAAGGGACTCCAGGCTGCCAATCATCCGTATCAGCAAGCACTCTATTCTAATCAGCAAATTAAACAGCCATTTAATGCAGATCCAAGCAGCCTTTATAAAGTGTAGGAGGATTAAAGCTGATGAGTGGAATTTCTGTGCGATCTGCATGTTAATGCTTGGGATTGCTAAGATGTTGTCCGTGGCGGTGGTCGCTATCCCAGCCCCGCCCCCCCACCTTTCTCTCGCTTCGTTCCCCAAGATTCAGCCGCAGCTGCCCAGTTCTGCATGGATGGTCTCATCTCTCTGTCCCCCGCTGTTCCGCACAAAGGCCCCGCACTCCTGCTCTCCACACAAATCTTGCAGCAGCTCTGGGTTTTGTTTGGGCCCTTTGATGGCGTGTGACATGGTGCCATTTCCTTTAATAAACCTCCCCAAGTTCATCTCGTACCTGCACTTCGGTTCCCCCTTTCTGAGTCCACCTGTCAGCCAGCTGGTGTTTTTTTTTTTTTTCAAGACCGCATCTGCCTTGGCTATGGGGCACACGAGGGTGGGGGGAGGTCTCCTCTGCCTGTCCCCTCAACCTCAACATCTTGACTCCCAAACTCTGGCAGAGGTCCAGAACCCTGCTGGGACAGGCTTACACGGGGGCCTTGCAAAACAGACGGCAGCACCTTACTGCTGGGGAGGTGGGGGGGGGGGCCTCAGGCACATCTGCCTTGCACCACTCTATCATATACAGTTTGCAGGTACTTTTATAAAGAGTTGGCAACCCTGGATTGTACCGACAAAATAGCTAACCAGTTTTTAAGTTTCTTTTCATTTTTGAAGCACAAATTAAACAAAAGTCTTCAGGAAAACCTTAATTCTCTTGCTGCAATACAGTAAAACATTCAATTAGAACAGTGAACTTTAACAAAAATGATATAAAACCCTTTCAGGAATTCTGGGGAGAAGGTGATGATTTTATTATCTGAAGTAACTAAATCTGATGTTAGATTATTTCCACAAAGGAAAATGAATCACAATAAAATGAATTTCCAGACCTGAACATGACTGTAAGTTAGCTACTGAACACTGATCGCTATTGTTAGCTATGAATCTGGGATTAAAAATGCACAAATCAGAGAACAATTCCATCAAATCACTCTCAGCATCTAAATCAATCACCACAGCCCACTCCGGCTTTCACAGCGGCTTTCTCCGAACCCATCAGGAGTCTGTAGTCAAAACAGCAGATAGCTAGATAGAGGCTTTTTATACTTCCGAGCTAATGCACTACTCACGACAACAAAACTGCATATTTTATTACATAACTACATCAAATTAAAGCATAAATTCTGGAAGAAATATCTTTAATTACAAGCAGCAAACAAACAGTGCATAAGCAGATGAGATGCCCTCTGCACATTTTCACCTTTGCTGGATCCACTCAGGTCAACCTGTCTCTCTAATTAGCAGTAAGTGTGTGGGTGAGACCTGTGATGGGCTGGTGTGCTCTGCTGCCATAAGCCTTCGCGTCACTGTGAGCCTGCACTGGTGATTTAAGAAGGGTATAGGTAGTGAATTTTTAATGGTATTGGGACCCCATCTAGTGGCCACACATGTAAATGAAACAGTATTGCTAGTTCTTCAGTCGATTTTTCGCAGAGAAATACCTCTCCTTTACATATTCGAAAGTAAATTTACAAAGAGAAACAATGCAAACAGAAATGATAAACTAATACAGCACAATGTGGTGCTTATGCAGAAATAAACACAGGGACATACCTAGAAATTCTGGGCCCTCTGACGAAATATCGCCTTGGGCCCCCCATGCAATTTTATATAAGATTTTACATATTCAAGGGCCCCTGTCAAGTGCTGGGATCCCTGAATAGTCCAGGATATCCATGCCCCTAATTACACACTACAAAACTACACACTTTTTATATTGCAGATATAATGAAATCTTTTATTATGTCATATTACGGTTACTGTTGGGCTGTACATATTCCAAACCATCCAATCCAGTCCATTCCTTGTTTAGGTAAAAAAACAGTGTCTCTTTCAAGTAACACAGTTTCAGGACTGATTGAGGCTAGGTGAACGCACATAAAATGGTAAAAGGGAATGGGCTCCTTCTGCCATTAAAACACAACTGACATAAAGAGCAATGATTATTTTCTCACAAAGTCAACATCTTCGTCCATCAACAATAAAATTCATAGAAATTCAAGGCACGGCTCCCATGGCCAGGGTAATCATCGGATTTGGATTATCATAAAATCAATTTCATATAGAAAGACAAATTTATACTGGAAACTCTAGGGAGTTCCGCTCTGAGCCCACAGGCATTATAAGCCAAAGACGAAGACATTTGAAGAAGAAAATAGGTCATTAATATTCTACCCGCTGCATGTAGTTTATTCAAATATCTTCTGAGTACCTATCCTGGGGTCTGGGGTCCTGGAACCTATTGCAGGAAGCACAGGGCACAAGGCTGGGGCACAAGGCTGGGGCACAACCTGGATGGGATACCTGCCCGTATGCAGTTTACACAGACAGTAAAAATCAGAGCACGAGTCTTCCACATGAGCTCATCTTTTGCAATGTGACATGCCCTCACTGGATCTGCATGGGTCTTCCTTTAGTCCAAATACACACAGCTGTTGTCTCTAAACTGCCCATATTCAATTTCAATTCAATTCAATTAAAAAAAAAACAAAAAACTTTATTTGTCCCTGAGGGGCAATTAAAGGCACACAGAGCAGTTTGCATAGAAGACACAATGACGTAAGTGCAACAGTATTACAGTAAAGATGTGCAAAATTGCAGTCTATCAAATTATAAATATAAGGGTATAAATAGAATAAAATAGGGTGAGGTCAAACTGTGGGACAGTCGAGGAGAGGTGAGGATGGTTTCTGCGCATCCGTCAGTATGGCGATGTGAGTGTGTGTGTGTGCAAGTGTGCTGGGGGAGAGGGCACAGGGTGTGTGTGACTGTGGACAGGTGTGATGAGTGTGGGGAT
>JAAGVU020000062.1:227590-270802 GCA_011763525.2 Mormyrus iriodes | reverse complement strand
ACCGACTTAGAAACAGAGAAACAGTATCACTTAAGATAATGCATGGTAAATGTATAGTTTTTATACCGCATGATTTGCACGACAATTTGCGCATATAATACTACATAATTAGATTAAATCTTTATCATTCAGGCACGGTATGAAAGCAGTGGAATATTACAGTGTTCCTTTTTTAGATGCGAATTCGTAATGAAACCCGGATAGTCTTCCTGCCACTGTAATCCAGAACAGAAACATCCACTGAACGTAAGAAAACCCCCAGACAGCGCGGCACATAAAAGGCATTGACAGCAAGGCATTTCGCCACCAAACAACCACTGACTTTTCGGTCTTTATTATTTAATTGCGTTAAAAACGCCGAGGAGTCAGATGCGGGGCGCGCGCGTGCTGAGTGGGCGCGTGCTAATAGCACGCGGTGTCGCGGGGACCATGCGTGCGGGAGCTGTGCGCGCGGGCGTTTTCTGCGTGTGTTTCTGCCTTGTGTGTTTTTTAAGCTTCTGGTCCTTAGGGCACGGTGGGCTCCGACCTCTGTAAGTGCCACCTTGCTGGGCTGCGTTTTAACGGTGGCCTTCGAACCAAAATATTTATAAGGAGCGTTTTCCTGCGTGTAATGCGAACCGTGCAGAGATAGACGTGGGAGGCAGGGTGCAAGCGGATGTGTGTCCGGCCCTAGGCGGTCACCGGGGCAACTGTGATATTACTGACATCCTAAAGTGGCATTGATTAGTCTGCTTTGCTCATATACACCCACTCCCATCTGCCGTTTCTCTTAGAAGGAAGTTCTTTAGTGGTTCAGGTATTTTGGTTATGTAGTGCTGTGTGTGTATGTGTATATTAATATGTTAGTGGGGGTGTTTATGTGTGATTTCTGTAAAACATGACTATCTGTCAGTGCTGGGTAGTAAACAGTAGCACATTTCTAGTGAATATATGTCTGTGCGTGTGAATGAAACCATGCCACAGGATTTCAGTCTTCGCATTTTCTGGATGTTCTTCTTGTCCTGTTGCACACACAGAAATACACACAGAGCCACACATACATTTTTCCATACGCCAGTGAGTAGGAGTAAAGCTTTCCGTGGGCCTCCGAGTGACTTTTTTTCCTTGAAAAGAGACAACCTGGCGATGTCTTCTCCCCTGCCTTTCCCTTTCTGTTTTTTCAGCTGCTCCCACATTTCTTCGGTTATCATATATAAAATTCAAATTGATATCGCAACGTCGATACCTCCAGATTAATCTCGAGCTGCCAAATTGTAGCTGGTTTTACGGATGTAAGAATACTAATGTCAGAACTGTAAAAATTAATCGCTGGTTATGTGATATAAATTACCCAGTGGAAGGGACCATGCAGATAGACAGCAGAGACAGAGAGAATGTGTTCCCTCACCCACTGCTCTGTCTGTGCCTTGCTGCCAAACCTTGGGGCACATACCAGTATTACACAGATCTATTTTTTGGAGGTGGCACATAATGTTCCAGTGTCAGGAGGCTAGCAGACAGACAGACAGGTGGATGGTCAGGTAGTCCGTTTCTCGGTCTGCCTTCGTTTTGTTACTTTCTGGTCTACTGTCGAGTGCCACACGTTGCTGTTGGTTTTTGTTGTCTTTTTTAATAAGCAGGGAGCTTATCCCCGTTTCTGGGACATGGAGGTTTGCCTGGATTTCAGAGGGAACCCCCATCGGATCAGTCTGTTCGAATGATAGCAGCACGAGCCTCAGCCTGCCGTGGAATTCTGGGAAAATAAGTGCGTGTTGATCTGTGATCCCAGTGACTCGTAAAGGTTACGCTGAAGATGGCCAGCTGCAGAACTGGGCCCTGTTAAGCCAGACCGATGAACAGAGCCCAAGGTCGTGCCTGTAATCAGTGCCATCAGCATCTAAGGAAGTCCATTAGACAGGAATGTTCAGCCGGGGGGGCAGTTTTCTGGGGCTGCTCCTGTCTTGAAGGCACAGATTAGTCTTGCTGTGGGTCCAAAGATGCAGTCGTCCCAAGCAGTGTCACTCCCGTGTCAGCGGGAGACGAGGAAGCGATGACGTATCTCTGTCCACACATAAGCCCTTCTTCTGTCTGCCAGCTGGCCGAAGGACCACAAATCAATATCGGTATTAATCTCCATAATTGATTCCACAATTTTTATTTTTTTTGGCTTGATTTTTTTAAGGCATACAGTGTGTGTGCTGCATTGCTGTGGTTTTCTTTCACATTCGAAAGGAAGTGTAGCGTTTGTTTCTAGTGTGTGACGGGGATAGTTTCACACTCGGCGAGGGTTCCTGCGGACGCACACCGTAAGGAGCTAATACCATCACCGTCGGATCTGAAGCTGGCGACCCATTTCTAGAGAAGGCATCCGCATCCAGCTTCTCTGGTCACCATGTCCGAGTCCGCCGGTTCCGGGTTCACGCAGGGATGAGCCGGAGCTGGCAGATTCCAACAAGAGAGGAGGTGTGAGAGGGAGATGTTTGGGAAAGTGCCTCAGCGAGAAGAGGCACAGCATTCTGGGAGATACGGCAGGGAGGGTCGGGGGGCGGGAGGAGGCGAACAGCAACGGAGAGGTGGAGGAGACATTTTGTGAGCGACTCAGGTGGGCTGATACAGCCTGTACGACGAGGAGCCACCAGAGGAATGAAGGACAGACAAAGATAACGTTTTATTTGAGAAACAGAGCCTGTTGATTTGTTTCCTTAATGAACCCCACACGGGGAAGACTTCATGCTCTGTCGATTCCCTCCTTCCTTGTCCCACTCCTCCCCTGCCCATCCCATACCCACTCCGAAGGCGAGAGAGCGAAAACGAAGGCGCCCAAGCTCGCCTTGTCCTGGGGGCCGTGGGAGGGGGAACCAGAACCCATGCAGTGTCCTGTCAACCCTTTGTCCGATTCGGGACAGACGTCATGTGGTCTGACAGGGATCCATTCCCAAGGGCAAACTGACGATGGAGAAACATGTGCATGGGAATGCCAGATGTTTTAAAGACCAGGTGTAAGCGTCCATCTGTGAGTGCGGGCCACCTGCTCACCGAGCTGCTCCGTCTATATTCAGTGACGGCCCGCGGCCCTGCTTGTTTTCATCATCCCTCCTTTCTCTGCCTCGTTCTCGCTCATCTGTCCCTCATGCTCGCTCTCTCGCCTGTGATACCTCTCACACTGGCACCTGAGCCTCACGAGGGGGACCAAAAAGCAGTGGAGACGACGAGGGTGTAGCAGGGGAATGTGGGGCTCGATTTGGACACCCATGTGGGACGTCGTCCACTGACTGAGGGGTACTGCTCTTATACCTTTGAGCCACGTTCTTAACCTCCATTAAATGCAGTTCTGTAAGCAACTGCTTACAGTCATTTGATAAACGATAAACATGGAAGACGTTTGCATGTGACACATGCTGGGGAGGCAGTTTTTTGCTGATCAGGTTAATACTCGAAAAGTTGTTGGTTCAAATCCCAGGGCTGGCAGATTGATCCCACTCTTGGGCCGTTAATGCTGCACGCTGGCTGACCCTGCATTGTGCTCTCCGAGCTTGGTCTCACCTGAATATGTGTCTGTGTGTCTCATGTAGAGCAAGATGGGGTAGGCGAAAAGAGAATTTCTCAACGGGGCTTGATAAGGTATCACTATTTTGTTTAGGCCAGTTTTAGATCTGTTTTTATACCTGAGACTTCATCTGTAGCGTAAGTGTTGATGCCAGTGTTAAAGTCGGTCCTGAGGTTGCCCAGTCGCTGGATGCCTGATCGGCGGGCATCTCTGGGGGAATTGCTGCCAGGATCTCTGGAATGTCGTTAAGGCTGAAGACAGCCTGTCTTCTCTCTCCAGCGTAATGTGGCTGAACTGGGATGTGGGGGGGGTGCGTTAAAACCAGAATGCAGCAAAATGGGCTGTTAAAGGAACAGCGTGCAGAAGTGTGGGTGGGCTAAATCTGCTTATATTCACCGCCCCCCACCACATCCTGCTGAAATGTGGAGTTAACCATTTTCTGCTCTATTTGAAGAGCTCGATAAGGCCCAGCTGAGTCTGTCGGATTGTGTCTGTCCCCACGAGGCGGTAAGACCTGGATAGGCAGACACTGTGTCCACTGTGTCCACAAAACAAAGCCTTTTTGCCTAAAAGTGCAATAATCCCTTTTTATTTCATTTCATTTATAGTGGCTTGGGGTTACAGATTGTTAATTATAGCAAAATGTGAGGATGTCCTTACAAGCTGTACCAGCAGGTGCCCTCTTGTGCTTTTACATGTGGGGTATACTGCCATCTGGTGGTCAGGGGACGAATTGCATATGGCGTGGTGGATGATTAACAGAAATGGAGAGGGATGTCTACTGAGACTTTGTTTTAATTAATCCAGGGAAGAGAGGAGGCAGTGGAGGGCCAGAGAAAGCATGCATTTACTCCTCAGCACACAGGCACACGGGGGTGTGAAGTTTATACTGACACAGTGCTGTTTATACCCCTATGCTATGCACTGTGACTCGGAAAGGACTCGGCCATGTGTATAAGACTCACATGTATATATTATACATGCTACAATCACGCGTACATTTTCAGCCACCCCCCCATCACCAGCAGTCCCTCTGCGGCTCACGTAACCACTTTCCAGCTCAGCAGTGATGTGCAAGTTGGTCCCTGTCTTTGCTCCCACCTCTTCGCCTCCCTCTTCCTCCTCGTCCTCCTCCCTTCACCCCACCCTTTTAATTGGCCCTCTCCGAGGAACAGCGGCACCGTTGGCGCCTGGTGGGGGGGTTAGGTTAGCAGTGCCCATCACGTACCGGTGCCGCCAGATGAATGAGCATGAGCGTGGATCTTCAGCCTGGCGGGTTAACCCTGCAGATCCTCCACGCCCGCTTGGCCGTAACGGCCAGGATGCGTCTGGCGGTACCACGCTGGCTCGCATCCCTCAGCTCCTTGGATATGATCGCTGTAGGACATCCCATCTCACGCCTACACACTAATTATAATTGCTCGCTGGTGCATTGTCAAGTGATTCCACTGCGGGTTTCCTGGAAAAGGCCTTTATCCTGAGAGCATACTACCCCCACTAACTGGTATCTTCTTGCTTAATCTGGTCATAGCCCACCTCCACCTTTTGTCTACTCATTTTCAGGGGGGGGGGTGACATAACATAATTCCACCAGGCCAAGTCGGCCCTCTGGCCGGCCCTGTCTGCATCCGCACCAACAACCTCCGTGTGCGACAGCCCCACCTGCCAGCCTGCCATTGAAGGTTCCTCCTGCATGAATAATTAATAATGATGTGTTCACAACAGTGCTCCATCTGTGCCTCACTTGTGTGTGCTGTGACCTGCAAACTACCCTAGTCTGCTTCTTTCTTACTTCAGTTATCCAACCCCCCCCCCCGACACACACACACACACACACACACACACACACACACCTTCTGGCCTTCTCTGAAATCATGCTTAATGTTTAAAAGCACTTTTGTCTACGATTTTGATGACTTGGTGGGATTTCGCTGGAATGGCCTTGGAAATGTGGGATGGTGTTCAGTGGAAAGGAGCGTTTCAGATGATAAGCTGATTATGAAATGGAAAAGATGTCACCTGAAGACCTCAGGAGAGACCTCCACTTGACCTGGCAAAGTTCTCATTTTAGTTTGCCCTCCATTAAGATATTACCGCCAACGGTGGTGTCTGATTGATCGGGGGTTACTAAGTCACGCCACCTTTGTCTGGCTCCTGAAGAGAACTTACTACTAAATATGATTCAGTTTGTCCCTTACATACCTGTATAAAAGAAATGGTACCATGTGACCTAATCCGTCCCTTTCCGATTGGATAAGTGCCACCATGTGACCTAATCCGTCCCTCTCAGATTGGATAACTGCCACCATGTGACCTAATCCATCCCTTTCCGATTGGATAACTGCCACCATGTGACCTAATCCGTCCTTTTCCGATTGGATAACTGGGAGCGCTAGACAATTCCATTTTTTTCTAATCCCAGGGCCCCCCTACCCCCTCTACAGGGGACAACTTTATTTGTAATTTCCATTCCAAGTTCAAGTTTAAAGCATTAGGTGAAGTCATATGGCGTGGTGGATGATTAACAGAAATGGAGAGGGATGTCTACTGAGACCCACCCCCTTACCCTATCATTACCCTATCATTACCCCCAAAGCAAAATACAAAGAGACTGACAGCCATGGAAGAACAAGATTACAACCAAACAGACTGACAGACAATCATTCCCAGTAAAACACATGGTGTAACTGTGAAGTACGAACTTAATATTGGTGCTGCTATTATTATTATTAGCCAGACAGACATTTATAATAGGATATGAGAAAATGATGTGTGGGGAAAAAAGGGAAGACTTTTTACACTTGATTCTGCCAGTTGACTTGAAGTGTCAATCCAGCCAGTACCCCTACCTTAGCATCATGCTAATAACAAGACCTAAAATATAAAGAGACCGACAGACATGAAAGTACAGGATTATGGCCCAACAGAGCAATAGACTGACATGACAGGGCATGGGAGGGAAATTCTACGTTTAAATACATGTGACGGAATCAGAGAAGTTAATTAATTTACGAGTCTAATGATGTAGGAACCCTAAACTTTTTCAAAGTGTGAGGTTTGGTGCTGGAGAGGAATTTGTTCCATGCATATGGGTTCTTGGAGAAGGTTTTTCCATTGCGTGATGTTTAATGTTTGTCTAGTTTTCCAGTTAAGCAGGATAGTTTTCTTGGCGATTGTGTATGGGTTTTGAATTTAGATTGGTGGGATAATTATTGAGAGATTTCCAGATAAACAGGGAACACTACAGTCCAATATAAGAGAAATTCTGTTAACGACTTCTTGCCAGAAATATTGAATAGGAGGGCTGAGCCAGGTACAGTGACAATAGTCATCTTGGGTGTTTGATGTGCTGTGTGAGCAGAAGTCTGTAAGTGCCATCTTATACATACAGTGCTGGCTGATGGGTTCTGTGAATTACCTTGTACTGTATTAGTTGTAAATAAGTGTTGTTAGTCATTGTGAAGTTGTTCCAGCAAATTTGGGTCCAGAATTCAGTTTTCTTCCCATGCTTTGATTGGAATGGAAATTATTGTGTCTACGGTTAATATTAGCTTGTATAATTTGGAAAAGGTCTTCTTTTGGCCAGTTATTTTATTGATTTCTTCTACTTATAGGGGTGGAAGTAAACTGTTATTTGATATATTGATTTTGGATTTTAGAGTAGACTTTAACTGGAGGTACTGAAGGAATGCTTCTTTCTCCATGTGCTTCTGAACCAAATGTTGAAGAGCAATGAAGCTGTTATTCTGGAAAAGGTGGTGGAGGTGTGAGACGCTTTGTTTCCATGTGTTAAAGATAAGTGGTGTTTTGCTGAATAGAAAGCCTGGTTTATTCCATATTGGAGTGTATTTTCAGGGTCTCAGCGTATGCTGTCAGGGTTTGGTTATTGAAGCAACTGTGATGTTTCATAGTAGCATTGAGGAAAGGAAGATCAGAGAGAAAATTCTTTACGTTCTGATTGTTCTGTTAACCATGAGCTGTTCTGTTGGTTTGCGTGAATCCATTTGCAGACACACCGTAGTGGATTTGCCAGGTAATCATTTTGAACATTTGCTGTTTATAACCCTCCTTGAGTTTTACGTTTCTGTAACGTGACCAGTTTCGTTCGGGGGGGGGTTATTTTTCCAATTGAATTTGCTTATTATGGAATTTAGCGACTTGACCCATTTAGTGGTAGGCTGGGTCGAAATCGTTGTGAAAAGGTAATTGATTTTTGGTAATATATTCATTTTATAATTGCTATTCTGCTAATTAATGAAAGGGGTACGTTTATCCAGTTGCGTAAGTCATCTTCTATTGTTTAGTAATGGAGTAAAATTTATGTGACACAACTCTGACAGTCTGGTGGAATTATTTACACCCAGTTACTTAGTGAGAGCAGTGGGAATGGGGAAGGGTAGGTTCTGAGCTGCAGTATTCCGGCATTCACCCCATATGGGCAGAATTGTTGATTTTGTCCAGTTTATGGCATAGTCAGAAATTTCAGCCAATGAATTAATTAGTCTGACTTCTTGTAGAGACTTTGCTGAATCTTGCAGATAAAACAAGACATCATCCTCATAAAGACTGCTTTTGTTGGCCATTGAGGATTTGAATTCCCTTGATGTTACTGTTTTGACGTATAACAGCAGCAGGAGGTTCGATAAACAGAGCAAAAAGTGATGGAGAGACCCAATGTGTGCAGCGTGAGCCTCTGGGATGGCAGCCCGCTACTTATCGCCGTGGCCATTGATGAACTGTACGGTATTCTCATCCGCGGAATGAACGACTCTCCGTAGCCAAATTTACGTAGCGTTTCAAACAAAAATTCCCAGTTCACGCTATTAAATGTTTTTTCTGCATCTAGTGATACAAGATTGTTTCCATTTTTTTTCGTTTCGATACATTAATTAAGTTAAATAATCCGCACGTGTTAATTGATGAGTGTCTTCCTTTGATGAAACAGGTTTCATCTATATGTATTAATGTTGAGTTAACAGTTTCCAGCCGGGCGGCTAGTGCTTTACTGATAACTTTGAGATGTATTGATGAGTGATAGGGGGCGGTACCGAGCAGAGAGTAGGGTCTTTGTCGGGTTTCAGTAATACTATATTGAGGGCTGTGTTCATGTGTTTTGGGATTACTGAGGTGTGTTTAATATCATTAGCAGGACCATTCTGAGAAACAACTGCATTGTGTTCTAAACACAAGCTTTGCTGTTTGTCATGTTACTCAGTGCTGTATAAAGTTCCTTAGATGTTAATGGTGTGTCCAGTTCATATGATTGTTCTTTATTAAGTCGGGGTAACTATATTACTTAAGAAAGAATCAATATGTATTGGATTTGGTTCCTTGACAGGGGTGTATAATCTGATGTAAAATTCCTGGAATACATCATTTGTTTCTTCGGGTGATTGCATGGTCTTCCCTGCTGTCTTCCTTATCACTGGTATAATTGATTTTTCATTGATTCTCATGAGTCGATCTGGCAGATATTTTGCCTGATTTGTTATTGTGTTGAAAGTGATCTTGTCGTAATCTTCGTGTTAGAAATTGGGTTTTTATTGTTTCTGATACTGTTAAGCTGCGATTTCGTTTAACATCCTTCTGGACTTGCTCTTTGGCATTTTTAGCATATATGTCATTAAGTTCTTTGATTTTTTTGTTCATGGGTTTGTTCGAATTCCGGTTCCTTAATTCTTTTTGATGAGTATGATGTCATTTCTCCTCGTACTACTTTTAAGTCTTTAGAGTCCTGGTGCTGCCTGTCTTGCTGTATGGCTGTGAGACATGGACGCTATCCAGTGAGCTGAGACGAAGACTGGACTCTGTCGGTACTGTGTCTCTTTGAAGAATCCTCGGGTACCGCTGGGTTGACTTTGTGTCAAACGAGCGGTTGCAAGGGGGGGGGGTCCCGAATGAGGTACATTACGTGCCTTGGGAGGGAGCGTCAGTTACGGCACTACGGCCATGTGGCGCGTTTCCCTGAGAGTGATCCGGCTCGCAGGATCCTCATTGCTGAGGACCCGAGCGGCTGCACCAGGCCAAAGGGACGCCCACGTAACACCTGGCTGCGGCAGATAGATGCTGGACCGTGTGTCTGCCTGGGGGATCGCCAGCCGGAATCCCGAGGCGCTTCGTCATGTTGTGGGTGCACAACAAGCTGTAGCAGCGCATGCTCCCCACCCTGACCTGACTGTGCTGTTTCCCTGAGTTACGTGCATGAGATTCCTGTAGAGTTACAGAGTTACTTATTGCCATGAAGGATGCCCACTCTGTTTACAGAATGTGTCGAAATCAGGGTCTTTAAGCAAAGAAGAGTCTTACGACGCGTCGTTTAAGTTGTTTAATGTCTAGATTAAATGATACAGGGGCATAATCACCATTTACAAGGGGATGAATTTTGACATCTGAGGTACCAGATATGAGTCACTAGTGAGAAAAAAAGTCGATGAAAATGATTGATGGGCTGGGAGAAGGTGTGAGTATTCTCTGATTGGTGGATTTTTCGATCACCAGCTATCGGCAAGACCAGAATCACTTACGTGTTGTTTTAATATTTCGGCGGAATGCCAGTTTCTGAAATTAACGGTGGCGGAAGATCTGTCTAAAATTGGATTAATAACTGTATCGAAGTCCCTTCCAATAATTATCATAGAATCTAATAAGCTAGACAGTGAATCAAACAATGTATGAAAAAAGCAGGGTTGTCAGAATTGGGTCGATATTTGCTTGCAGTAGTGAAGCTCTTCTGACTGGTGGTACCGTTGCAAATAACATATTGTCCTTCCAGGCTCACTATCTGTGACAGTAGTGTTGTGGATTAATGGAATTTTTTTGTGTTTCAGTATCACGCCCCTATTTTCTTAGAATTATAGGCTGTTGAGTATACTTGAGTAAATTGTGGGGTTTTTAATTTTCAACTTTCAGATTCTGTTAAGTGGGTTTCCTGTAACAGGCAAAGTCAGCTTGTAATTTGATCAAATAATTTTTAATTTTAATTCTCTTTGCCCGTGAACTAATCCCACGAATGTTCCAGGTCACAAACTTAAGTGGGGTCATTAATAAACTGCAGTAATTAGTTCACACATCAAGATGATAGTAATAATAATAATAATAATAACATAACCATGAGGAGGCTTCACCATACTCTTCCCCCTTATAATACCAAACATGGTCGCCTTACAGCCATTACTCAGCCTAGCTTTAATATATAAACAGCAGCAGGATTATTTTCCCAGGAGACCACATGGTATAACTGTGAAGTACAAGCTTAATATTGGTGTATGGCCTGGTATGCATATGGGTTACCAAAGCCATGTGGTGATGTCACGGTAGAGCTGCCCGTCGATGCTTAGCTTATGCTGAGCGTCTTCCCTCCTCCCAGAAATACTTCAGGATCAGTAGACTCTTTCTGTTCCCTAGTATTTCTTTTGGGAACCGGTCCTTGAGGCCGTAATCGGTTCCTCTCAGTTCCCCTCCTTTACTTTTAAGGAATTCTGTTTCTTTGTAATGTTCAAATTTTGCTGCGATTGCTCTCGGTCTTCCATTATTGATGTTTTTTGTTCCGAGGCGATGAACTCAGTGAAACGTTGTTTTATTTATATAGAATGAAGCAAATCCATATGTAATTGATGAAGCGAGTGCATGTGCGGCTAATGAACTGAATACACGGGTAATTAAAATGAGCTGAATACGCATGGGGAGGGAAAGAAGCCAGCAGTTGAGGACGCAGAGGCTTTTTGTGGTTCTCTCCTGTGGGGGGTGGGGGGCTGTGTTTCAGGGTTTAATTGGTAGTTTTAGGGCTGACTGCATTTTCTGGGTTATAAGACTTTTGTTCGGGTATGCTGGAAAAAATCTATTTTTCTAATATTTTTCTATCTCTAATTATCGTGCATACTACAGCATTGTAAGTGCAGGATTGTGTCTTTGGTTATTTTATTTTCGTTAGTGAGATTGATGACTTGCGGAGATAAATCTGTGACTGTAGCTAAAGGTTTGTGGTCGTCTTTCTGAAGTGTTTCGAGTAGAGACTGGATGTCAGGTCTTTGAGGTCTGCGCAGTAATTCCAGAATTGAACGTTTCTTGCTGATAGATCGGAGCAGAATAACCTCAGGTGGTGTTGTTTCTTGTTCCAGAAGCAAATCGTCTGTATCCCGCTCATCTTGGCAAATCCCTCTTACTCACGCACTCCTGGCCATTGGTCGGCCCCCCCATCCCTTTTCTTCTTCTTAAAACCTTGTTTGTAATGAAACCCCTGACAGGATGATAGGTATAAACAGCCAGATGAGTCTCTTCTAATTAGGCTCCTATACATCTCGTTTTTCGCCTGGGATGGACGCCCAGGTGAAAACGATGTTATTAACATTTTTCGCGTGATTTTGCCAACCCAAATGAAGGGGCGAGCAAACAAGAAACCACCTATCGAGAGCCGGCGGTGTGGGTGACCGCAGACAGGGGGCGCTGTTGTCCTTCTGTCTCCTCGGGTTGCAGAACAGACACTTCCCCTGGAAAGAGTGACGAGCAACATGTAGATTGCGGATGGGGTTAGGGTGGAGATAGCTGCCCCTGTTCGTTACTCATGTATGACCTCCAATGGGAGAATTCCGAGTTCACTGCCTGGTGTCGTGCTGTGATATTTTACTCATATTCTGCCAAATTACACCTAATTATAAAGCCAATTCCATTACATTGAATTAATAATATTATAAGTCAATTAGCGATAAATTACAATATGAAATATTATACATTTATAATATAAAGTCATATTAGTATTTTCAGCAAATTTTAAGCCACACTGCATGCGAAACAGGAAGCCGATGCCAGATGGTACGTGGAGTCCCCAGGGTTATTACCAGAGGACCGTTAGCTCATTCTTTTAGGGTCAGAAGGTTTCTGTTTCTCAGATGTTCCCAGGGTGGTCCGGGCAGGTCCACTTCTGCCAGCTGTCATGCAAAGGCCGTTTCCTCTGGGTCGATGTTGGTTTTCAGGCGTCAGTGGACTTTCTGTCCGCGTGTGACTGAAGGACTCCCTCGTTTACCTCGGTGCCACGCTCAGGAAGTGGGTCAGCTCCCGGCTGCAGGCAAACGCAGGCCTTACACCCAGCTGGGGATTCTGGACCTGTTCGCCTCACTTGCATGTACAGTTGACTAAACGGTGCCAGAATAATTACCCTGTCTTTTCCTTTTTTGCATCACATTGAGATGGAAGTGATGGCGATTTGGGGCCATTTATTGCCGTGATTAAAAGTGTTGTGATATTTCGACTGTCACAACCATGTCTGCACATTGTTTGTGGGTCTGTGGGTTAGGAGGCTGTGATTGGAAGGTTGCTGGCTCAAATCCCTGGATTGGCAAAGTGATGTCACCGTTGGGCCCTTAAGTAAAACCGTTAACACCCAATTGTTCTAGGGGTTGGCTGGCCCAGCTTTCTCAAAAACCTTCATTGCTTTGGATAAAAGCATCTGCTAAGTAACATTTCCTGGACTTGAACTAGTAACCGACCGGTATTGAGTTAAGGCCCTTAGCATTTAGTGCTCCTGCCGCATGTATAACTCGACTGGGACGTCAATATATGCTAACAGCACAACATGAAAATAGCTCTATAACTATAGAGTAAATATCTGTGTTCCAGCAGCTGATGTTGAAATAGGTGAATTGGAGGACAGACGTGGGATATAGATATTTTCAGGACACGGGTATTCACACAGGGGCGGATGGGCAGGTCCTGAGGCAGCAGGCTGTGTTGAGTCATGGTTTGGTTCGGTCCCTGGCTGAACACGCCACCAGTTCAATCTCAACCAAGATGCGTGCAGCATGCAGAGGTGCATTATGGGTGGCTTAGCGACAGCAGTGTAATGTGGGGAAGAGATGAACCACGAACTCATTGAACGAAGCAAATGCATATGTAACTAACGAACGGAATAAACAGGTAATTAAAATGAGCTGAATATGTATGGGGATGGAATGAAGCCGGCAGGTGAGGACGTGGAGGCGTCATGTGTTTCTCTCCTGTGGGGGGGGGGGCTGTGTTTTAAGGTTTCTAAATATAGCAGGATGATGGGGGAGATGAGGAGAGTCTGAAAAGATGCTGTGTGCCTGTGTCTGACGAGCCGGACCGACGTGATGGGTCTGGGCTATTTTTACTCCCCACGTCCATTGTCTGCTCTCTCCTGCAGCATTGACAAATTAACCATCTTAACGAGCAGCTTTAATTAGTTTGCCTGCCGGAGGAAGAGGAGGGGCTATATGGGGGGGGGGGGTGAGGGGAAAGTCGGTTTTATTTTTGGTCGCTTCGCCCCAGGAAGTGATTGAGAAGAAGATTGATGAGGACTGTGTGTGTGTGCGTATGTGTGTGTGTGTGTGTGTGTGTGTGGGGGGGTGGTTATGTATATGTTAAATTGTGGGGACCAAATGTCCCTACGATGTGATAAAATCCTGTTAATTTGACATTGTGGGGACCACCTTTTCAGTCCCCACAAGGGGAAACTCAATTTTATATTACTTATAATATACTTGTTAAGGTTAGTGCTGGATATGGGTTAAGGCCGTCACTGTATGGGTTAGGGTTAGGCCCATAAATATAAATGGAGAATCTCCAGAAAGGTATAGATACCTAATCTGTGTGTGCGTGTGCGTGTGTCTGTGTGTGTGTGAGAGAGAGAGAGAGAGAAAGAGCGTGCCGTCATGCACATGTGAGTGAATGATCACATGAACACGTTTTCTCCCTCAACACATGGAATTCTGGGAAGTGATATGTTCATTAGGTACGCCTAACTAATACCTGATTGGACCCACTTTATTGGGCACACCTAGCTAGTACCTGGTAGCTTTGATGGCTGAAACCTGAAACCCAGCGTCGACCCAGAGGAAATGGCCTTTGCATGACAGCTGGCAGAAGTGGACCTGCCCGGACCACCCTGGGAACATCTGAGAACCAGTTCCGTTAATCACATCTGTTATTATAATTTCTTTGGTTTTAAAGTGTCTTCATTTTCTAATTTTTTCGTCGTGTGAACACTTCCCGTGAATGTGCGCACGCTGTTCCCCAAGACTGCACCGCATCGACACGACCGCAACCCCCGATGTGGCTGTAATTGTCTCACTAATTATACCGGTATTAGAAAGGAATACGCTTTGCTCTTTGCTGCTGTGAGAAGTAAGATCCTCGGAAGGTGGCCACTGATTTCGGGAAGATTTCAGGGCTTTCAAAGGCAGGGCGTTTACACACACACACACACACACACACACACACACACACACACACACACACCTGAGGTAGACAGTTCCATATGGAGAAGAGGGAGGGTGTTTCCTCCAGGGCCAGAGATCTTTGGCTCTGTTGACATCTGGAGCCTCTAATTGAGCCTGATACTGCTGGTGATTTAACAATCTGTCCTAATCAGTTAGGTAAGCGCCATCTGGGCTGGAGTGCATGTTCTTATTGGGCTTCTCAGACTGAATCGATGTCCTCTGGCGGGATGAATAAGACGTGTCATTGTGAGGTGGGTCGCTCCATCTGGTGGAGACCTGGAGCAATGTGGGTGTGGGCGGGGGGAGATTCTCAAAGGTCAGATTCACTCAGAAATGTAGATCATTCTAGAATGCAGGTGAGGTTTGTGGCTCCCCCTAACCAAAATTGAGGAGCCTTGAGGTCATTCTGGATGAGCAGGTCCACCGAAGGCGGCACTGAATGAGCACCGGGCAGATCAGAGAGGTGCATCCCTCAGTGAAGCCCAGATGACTTGCAACCTCCTGAAGTTCTGCATGAACCTGCAAGCCGTAGGCTCTCAAAACACAGCAGGAACTCAGTTCTGGACCTGCAGATATTTCATGCGTGTTCTACAGAAGGAAAGTTTGATGTTCTTTATTTTATGAGTCTTTTTGGCCATATTCACATGGCTTTACGCTTGCCATTATGGAGCCGCACCTTCAGCCGAGTGCCGACGAGCGACGTGAGATCTGCGGAGCCCCGGAACGGCAGCTGGGACAAGGCGACTTGGCAGGGAGAAGTTGGGGGCTCTGTGGGACCTGGAGAAGCAGGAATGGGCCGGGCTGCGTACGTGGGCGAGGATGCTGGGGGAGGGGGTTCACACCACTGTAGTAACAAGCCCAGAAACACTTGATGAAAAGGAACATGGGCTTTCTTGGGGTGGGGTTGGGTGGGGTGGTGAAGGACAATGTAGCTCTCGGCTCCATGACGGCATCATGCTAGCGAGGTCCTCTCTCTCTCCATCTCTTGCTTCCACCATCATTCCCCTCCTCTATCCTGCTCTCGTCGCCTCCGGCACCCCCAATACACGTGTTACGGGCAGGAGCCCATGGTAGCATCAGCCATGTGACGGTCAAACGCTCACCTCCCCGCCGGCGACCAGGCGTACGCTTATCATTAATGTTGGCACAGAACTGTGGAAGATTAACACGTAGAATCTTCCAGACAGACATTAAGGTTCCACCTGGAAACTGAGGATGACTCATAAAATGTGTCAACATTTGGTTCCCGTCCTATGGATAGTATACAGCAGTAGGTTACGTAATATATGTATCGGTAATAAACCGTTTGGATAATGTCCTTCTCAGTGATGTTGTGTCGTATGATGTAGGCTTTTGACAATCACTATGGAAATCCTGGTTGCCGTGGAAACAAGCTCCCCCTGAGAACCCGGCAGCTGTTGCTATGGAGTTGTCATGGCAACGAGCGGTCAGGGGAGAGGAATGTAGTGAGGGGGGGAACAACGGATCACACCGCAGTAAAAAAAAAAAAAAGTAGGTCTTTTTTAAGCTGAGGAATGTAAACTTATATAAGGGTCAGCTAGGAACAAGCTCCTTCTGATGCTGGGAGGAGGACGTGCCCTTGGCTTGTAGTACTGGGGAAGTTGGCTAGATTTCACACAAAGTGTCCCCCAACCCCTAATCAGACAGACAGAGGTGGGGGGGGTGGGGGTGGCATCAAACCAGCCCTGAAGCGGAGCTCTGAAGGTCGGGGGTGGCATTTTTTACACAGTGGATGCTGATGTTAGGCTTGGGTGCGGTTCAGTCTTAGTGGTGATGAAGCGGAGGAGGGGGGGTAAAATAAGGAGGGGATCAAAGAAGCAGCCGATGGACCCTGGGTGGAGGCAGATAGATCTCCCCCGCATAAACCCTCCGCTAGTGATGCAAGGAGGATGCCTGTCCTGTCTCCTCCCACATATACTGAGACACGCTCTCTCTCTGTGAGCCCCTGCCAGTCGCTGTGACACTGCAATGCCAGCAGGGGGTGACCTCTGCCCCCCTCCCCCCAACAACCGTCCCTGTGTCCTGGAAAGACACCACAGGCGTGCGTGTTTGTGTGTCGGGAGTGGAAGCTGATTACATAACTAGGCTGGAGCTGATCCAGGGCGATGTGCCTGTACTGTTTGACTGCCTCTCTTTTTTTGGGGAGGGGTGGTTCTGGATTGTGCCAAACGGAGGTATATAATGAGACCTCACCGACAAAGCAGCAAAGATTCTTCATCCTGTTCAGAATTTCTGCCTTTTCTCTTCTCCGTAACCTAAATCTTTATAAAGCGGTCTTCTCCTGACAGTTTGGCGTTTTCGTATTTTTGATGCTGAACAGCTCATTGAATTTCTCCTAGTGGGAAACTTCTTAAAGGTGAGGATTAGGTAGCGTCTCTTTTTTGGGAAATGTATATTCTGTTTAAACAACACAAACACACACCTCCTGGGGGGAGGGGCTCATCCAGGCCATGTGACCAAGATTATCTGTATTGATTGGTTTCAGCGGTCTCTAATTTTCAGTGAGCGTTACGCATTGGTGTGTTCTATCTTGTTTAGTCCAAGTGACCCAGGTGACACCAGCCCCAAGCCCCTCGCCCACCTCCTGTCCCCCTTTTGTCCTTGAAGCACTGATCCAGAGTGTGATTTAATTTTGTCCCCTTTCCAAGTCAGACCCTTACTTTTTGTGATTGCATTTGCATTGTGTGAGTGCTGTCCCATACCTGTTCCCACCCCCTCCTCTTCTGTCCTTGAAAAGGTTTATTTTTTAAAAGGCCCACAATCCCCTGGCAAGTCTCTGTATCACATGCTTCCACTGGCCGCCCTGATCCGAGACCCTCACTGCACGCGGTTTATGGTTCCGTGCCCCGCTATGTTGGTGGCCGTGGAAACTGCACTGGATGGCAGAGAATCCGGGCTGTGCCTCATGAGCTGCGGAGTTTAGTGAGTGAACCCTAATGGCCCTGTGTTCCTTAACAACGCTGGCTCATTAACGACTGGGGCATTAATGATGTATGTACAATTTGTGTGTCTGTGTGTGTTGGCATCAGGATGAAAACGTTTCCTGTAATGCACTGGAACATTTATCCATCATGGTGTGAGTTCAGCCTGTGTTTCTGAAACCAAGGGTTCACGACTCGGAAACACTCTGGTCCCCTCTCTCTGAAGCCCGCATTCAATATTTAACCCCGCCCCCCCACCTTTCTCTCTCTCCAGGCCAATTCCCCTCCGGTGGTCGTCAACACGGAGACGCTCGATGGCTCCCCCTACGTACGTTAACAGCTTGTATTATCTCAGCCCTCCAGCCAACCCGCCAGTGTCTTTGTCACTCTCCCGCTCAGTGTTCTGTTACCCTTGTTGCTGGTCTCTCTCCCTTTCAGTGTTCTGTTACCCCTGTCGCTGGTCTCTCTCCCTTTCAGTGTTGTTACCCCTGTCACTGGTCTCTCTCCCTCTCAGTGTCCTGTTGTCCTGTCACTGGTCTCTCTCCCTCTCAGTGCCCTGTTACCCCTGTCGCTGGTCTCTCTCCCTTTCAGTGTTCCGTTACCCCTGTCACTGGTCTCTCTCCCTCTCAGTGTTCTCTTACCCCCATCGTTGGTCTTTTCCCCCATCAGTGTCCTGTTACCACTATCGCTGGTCTCTCTCCCTCTCAGTGTCCTGTTACCCCTGTCCCTGGTCTTTCCCCCCCTCAGTGTTCTGTTACCCCTGTCACTGGTCTCTCTCCCTCTCAGTGTTCTCTTACCCCTGTTGCTGGTCTCTCTCCCTTTCAATGTTCTGTTACCCCCTGGCATTCTTGACCCCCCCTTTTTTGCCACCTCACCCTATCCTCTCTCCTCTTTCTTCTCTTCATTTCTTCTTTCTCCTCTTTCTTTTCTTCATTTCTCATTCCATTTCAATTCCTCATTTGATTGCCTCACCTCACCAGCTGACACCCATCTGCTCCCTGCCCCCCCATGCTGTCGTGCCCCCCCTTTCTGCGAGACATTTCTGTTCGTACCCACAAGTGCCCCATGTTCTGCGTCTGACTCTCCATGTTCCAGCGTTAATACCCCCCCACTGATTTCCAGTATGTTCCAGTCTGCCCCCCCCCGCCACCTCCCCCATTGATTTTCAGTATGTTATGGCAAGTGCACCGTTGTACCTCAGAATGTTCCAGTACACACAAACCGCTATGTGTCCAACAAGCTCAGACATGTTACGCATAAGACATGCCGCATACTATAGCCTTGCTCATTAATGTATTGTTTCCAAACATATAAAAGAATTATACTTCAGTGTGAATACTATTTTAGCTGTAATAAATCTTTAAAGATATATTTCACTTTATCTGGAAGTAGATTTTGCTTTAAAACAGTTTTGCTTTTCTGTTTGTCTTTCATAAGATTTATAAGGTCTTTTTCAGCACAGTCTACAATAAACACTGTGACATACTGTGATCTGCTTATGCTGCTTTATATGAGAGTGTAATGACTAAAACATATTAATGATTGCTTATTTAGTAATTCAGCATATATTTGTGTGTAAATAAAAGGAAATCTAAATATTATGAAATATAAACAAACAGTTTTCGCCTGAGTGGGGTGAGTCGGTGCCCTCTGCAGGCTTCCCGCAGCTTTCTGCTAGGTAAAGGTCTGTGAAAATGCAAAAAAAATGCTTTGTTTGAATGGATCTTGTGCTCCGACAGGTGAATGGAACTGACGGGGAGGTGGAGTACGAGGAGATCACGCTGGAGAGGGTAAGGCCGTCTGTGGGAGGCGTCTGGCAGTGCCTCAAAATCCCACCATACCACGACTCGCACAAAACGAACCCAAACCCTCCTGGCGTATAGCCATGTGTTTGCGGGGCTGCGGGGGAGGGGGGTTACAGGAACATCTCACGGGGACAGGCAATTCCCTGGGTAAGGAGCCCTTCAACTCAGAACCCCCGAGGGGCCTGTCTCATTTTTCATAGACCCAAGAACCTACCAGAATCATAATAATATCTTTATCTGTTGAATGGTGGCAGATTGAGGCAGAGCACCAGTACGTAATGAGGTTAATGTTCGTACAGGGTTAAGGTTGTCATTGCTGGGATTATGAGGGTTATGCCCATAGAAATGAATGGAGAGTCTCCATAATTATAGGAATACATGAAGTCCATGTGTATATGTGTGTGTTGGTTTCTAGGGTAACTCGGGCCTGGGTTTCAGCATCGCCGGAGGGACGGATAACCCTCATGTCGGGGATGACCCCAGCATCTTCATCACCAAAATCATCCCTGGGGGTGCAGCCGCCCAGGATGGCAGACTCAGGTGTGTGCCAGTCTGTTCCTCATCACCGCTCGCCTCTCATTCCCCCATCTCCATGGCAATACACGCTGTAACGCACCAGTAGGGTGTTGGTTCAGACCCCGGGAGGCAACCTCCAAGCCTTTAAATGGTTAAATCGTGCCGTGTGAACCCCATCCTGCTCTTTCGTACATCAGGACACACGAAAAGCATCTGCTAAAAAGAAAAACCCTCCTCTGTGTCTCTGGGTCCTTTATGCCGCATATATCACATATATCACGGTGTGATGCCATGTTTGGATCACCCTCTGCCCTTGTGTGTCTGGCTGTAAAATGCCAACCCCTCGTTTATTTAAGGGGCTTTCACACATTCTAATTGGTGCCGTGAGCTGATGACTCCGTCCCAACAGAGACATCTGCAAGGGGACCGTCAGAGCATACATCCTCTCTGGTCTCGTGATGATAGCTAGTAAACAGCGAGTAAAGCCGGTAATTAGATCAAGGTATGTAACCAGTTCTCTGCAATCGTTTCTGTTTTGGTAGAATGGGCGCGACCCCCCCCCCCTCCCGGAGATTCAGACAGACGTTTTGCAAAGCTGAACCATCATGGAAGCATAAGGGTGGGCCGAGAGAGAATCCAGGCTAAATATAGCACTGTGTTGCCGAAATGAACCTCCAGAACTTCCATCCCCCCACCCTCGGCAGGGCGAGTGGTGGCAGGAACTGCGGGCAGCTGGGAATTCAGATGTTTTAACATCTCAGGAGACTTATTTGAGAAACGATGCAGAGGTGACATAGCCCCAGGGGATTATGGGTACTGTAAAGCCCAGGTGTGCATTCAGAGTTGGTCGGGGGCATTGGTCTCTTATCCACCTTCTTACTGCATGTCCCACCCTGTTTTGGTAAAGTGGACTCTGTCTGCTGTGGTGTCAGAGCTCAATTCTCCTCCCTGACCTCCTCTGTGTGGGCCGGGAAGGTGCCGCCTGTCTGTCGGGGCCTTTAGCGTCCCCGCACTCCTGTGACACTGACACACAGCCACATCCCCAGCGCTGAGTTATGGGAATCAATTAACAAACACATCGCGTCATTTTAATCGCAAGGCCATGCCATCTCTTTCTTGCGGTATTTCCACGGTTACAGCTCTTTTCCTGCGATGATGTTTACGTTGGTGATTCCATCCGGCACATTTATAGGATTGGCGACCCTGTTCGAACGTGAGCTCAGAGCCAAGGTGGTGTTAGTGAAAGGTAACCAGCTCGGCTCTCTTAAAGGGGCAGAGTCACTGGCTTTAATGGGCCAGACTTCATTACAGAGCACTGCGCCTTTAAATGCTGGTAGGCACCAACATGTATCAAAAAAAGCTGAACCCAAGATGGCCAACCAGCCAGCAGGCGGGACAGTGAAATGCTCGCCTCCTCCTGTCCCCATAGTGTCAACGACAGCATCCTGTTTGTGAATGACGCTGACGTGCGGGAGGTGACACACAGCCAGGCCGTGGAAGCCCTGAAGGAAGCTGGTGCCATCGTCAGGCTATACGTGATGCGGAGGAAACCATGCTCAGAGAAGGTCGCCGAGATCAAGCTCATCAAGGGGCCCAAAGGTGAGAGGGGGTTGTAGGGTCAAATCCCTAGTGGGGTTAGGCTGTTTTATCCTTGTTCCTGCTGTATGAGATTTCTACTGTACCCTTGTTCCTACAATCGGGCACTTCCATTGTACCCTTGTTCCTATAAAAAAGCACTTCTGTTGTACCCTTATTCCTGCCATGGGGCACTTCTGTTGTACCCTTGTTCCTGCTGTGCGGCAATTCTACTGTATTGTTGTTCCTGCAGCAGTTTGCAAAATTTGGGTGGAGGTGCCCTCTTAATAAATAAGTGAAGTTTTGTGTGTTTTTTTTGTTAGTAACCGTAAGTTAGTAAATAAGTAGTCAAGATTAATTAGTAAATCATTAAGAGACAGTGTGATGCAGAGCAGTGACAAATTGACAGGCTGTCTGTCCCCGACGACAGCACTGACAGAGCTGGGTTTGCCCGCAGGCCTGGGGTTCAGTATAGCGGGTGGTGTAGGCAACCAGCACATCCCCGGCGACAACAGCATCTATGTCACCAAGATCATCGAGGGTGGGGCTGCGCACAAGGATGGCCGGCTGCAGATCGGGGACAAGATTCTGGCCGTAAGTCGATTCCCTCGCGCGGACAGAAGCCTCGCTCGGTCGTGCACCACACATGCCGGAGAAGGGATGGGTTAGTGTGATTTGCAGGAAAGAGCAGAAAGTATTATTAAACACGCTTAGCTGTGCAAAGCCACTGCACACAGTAAGGCCGCCTGCAAATTAAACACACAATTGACACGGTTGCACTGAGACGCCGTGTCGCCCCCCCTCCAGCAAGGCGTCACCCTTCCTCACGCCTTCCCTAGCTGCCTCGGCTTTATTAAGATCAGTTTGATCCGCCGGTACCCAAAGCATTTTAACCAGCATTACAAAAACATGCTCATTGGGGACTGAAAAGATAAAAAATGTCTGGCTGCCCGGAACTCCAGCATGCACATTATCTGCTGGGGCAACAGCACCCCCTGATGTCCATGTGAGAAATTGCAGCCGGGCTGCCATTTGTAGCTAAGAAGCCCAGCGTCTGCAGCTCTCTCACCTTCACGAGGACAAATGGACAGCTGTTCGACAGAATCGATTTACCATTTTCATTCTGAAGATCTTGATTGAGAACAGGGGGTTATCCCCAGCTGGAGGTCATCGTCTGACTGAAGCTCCATGTGCCTGTACGTCCGCCTGCAGGTGAACAACGTTTGCCTGGAGGACGTCATGCACGAGGACGCGGTGGGGGCGCTGAAGAACACGGCGGAGGTGGTGTATCTGCGAGTAGCCAAGCCCAGCTCGCTGTACCTGACCAACTCCTACAACCCTCCGGACATTACCAGCTGTGAGTGACAGTCCGCCATGCGTGCGCGTCTGCATGCATGTGAGCCTGCAGCCTCCTAACCTCCCTCCCCCCCCACCCCAGCATACTCCCCACACCTGGACAACGAGGTGGGCCACTCCAGCTACCTGGGCTCGGAGTACCCACAGGCTCTGACTCCCACGTCCCCGAGCAGGTATTCGCCTGTCATGAAAAGCATGCTGGGAGAAGACGAGATCCCCAGGCAAGTCGCCGTCCGCCGTGCACCCCCCACCCATCGCTTTTCTCTCTCTTCTCTCAGCCTGCCCTCCTTTTCTGTCGTTACTGCCACAGTTTTGCACAATGAAGACATGACTGTCCTGTGAATAAATAAAAACTTTACAAATAAGCGCAGAGCACTAACTGCGCGATAAATCACTGTACTGTGTTGTTTTTGTGTAAACACCTCGGTTACAGAAGCTGGATGTATGTGACTTACCTCTCAGCCACAATTTATTCCTCCTCCTATTTCCAACCTTTCCATGGGGACCGCCCTCCCCCTTACCCATAATCCCCTGCACGCCCGCTAAACCGGCCTGGTCCATCTGCAGGGATCCCCGCAGGGTGCTGATCCACCGCGGCTCCACTGGCCTCGGCTTCAACATCGTGGGTGGCGAGGATGGCGAGGGCATCTTCATCTCCTTCATCCTGGCGGGGGGGCCGGCTGACCTGAGCGGGGAGCTGCGCAAGGGGGACCAGATCCTGAGTGTGAGCCCCCCCCCCCAAATCTCCCTCCCTCAGTCACTGGGACCCTCAGGCCGGATTACCTGGGCTTCACCTCTACACCTGCCTCTGGGTGTCTTTTGCATTCTCTCTCTCTCTCTCTCGCTCTCTCTCTCTCTCTTTCCCCTTTGCCTCAATTCTCCAGTGTCTACTCTTATCCCTCCATCTCTTTTTCAATTTGTTCCACTTGATTACCTCCCCGCCCCGCTGCCTCACATCCCGGGGTCCTGCTCTGGCCCAATAGGGACTCGGACCTAATGTGTGCGATGCGTCATGAGAGGGTCTCTTCCTGCGAGTTCTCCCTCTCTCCCCCTCATCTCCCTGCTCACCTCAGTGCCGCTCCGCTGATGTTCTCGTTGAGAATAGCATGACGTCCCGGCAGAAAAATCCAAATCAATACAGCAGAAGGGCTCCAACTTAAAACCAAGGGCAAAAATTCACCGACACGCCACGTAATAATCATATATTGCTCAAAACCAGCTTACTGACACCTAGCTGTCATTAGTGCTGCGCAGATAGGTGGCAGCAGTGAGCACATCGTAGAGTAGCCAGAGGCAGCTGCAGGATGCTGCAGTGTACACACAGCCTGCGTGGGAGGCAGCGTGGCATCCAGGTGTGTTCCAGTGGTGGGGGTGGATGGCCATTCTGATTGGCTGAGGCCCCCAGATAGGAGGGCAGCTGCATTAGATCCGCCCTGGCGCCTGTGATCCTTGATGCGTACCTCTCAGGGTAATTCTGACTCGGTCTGGGTCACACTGATCGATACATCACCCCCCCCCCCCCCCCAAGGTGAATGGCGTGGACCTGCGCACAGCCACGCACGAACAGGCCGCAGCTGCACTGAAGAACGCTGGGCAGACTGTCACCATCATCGCACAGTACAGACCGGAAGGTGAGTGCAGTGCAGCGCAGTGCAGACCAGGGAGTATGGTGCAGTGCCACACAGAGGCTGTGTGTGATATAGTACAGACCAGGGAGTATGGTGCAGTGCCACACAGAGGCTGTGTGTGATATAGTACAGACCAGGGAGTATGGTGCAGTACAGACCAGGAATTATGGAGTGCGTGTGGGCTGTATTTGTTACATCTCCTGACTGGAATGCATGTCTTCCTCTTTTCAGAGTACAGCCGCTTCGAAGCGAAGATCCATGACCTGAGGGAACAGCTGTTGAACAGTGGGATGGGCTCAGGAACCACCACGCTGAGGAGCAACACAAAAAGGGGCTTCTACATCAGGTACCGGAGGGCCGTCAAGAGCGTCAATAAGGAAATTTAGTGTATTAAAGGGATGGGGGGAATACGGTAGTTAAGAAGACAGACTTGTAACCTGGAGGTGGTGGGTCCAGCCCAAGACAGTCTATGCTGTTATACTGTAGGGTAAGATACTATGTCTATTAAAGTAAAATAAATAAAATAAATAAATAAATATATATATATATAGCCCTGCCACAGCATATTGCATAGCATAGCCTAGTGGCTCAGTGGGCTAAGCCTCTGTGCCTGTGATCAGAAGGTTGCCGTTTGAGTCCTGGCCTCGGCACATCTATGGCTCCTTGAGCAAGACCCTTAACCCCCAGCTCCCTAGGCGCTGCTATGGGTGGCTGCCCTTTGCAGCCAGCTTGCTCTCACCTACAGAGAACAAACTGGGGGAGCCATAAAAGAGAATTTCCCCACCGGGATTAATTATTATTAGCTTTAGCTCAGGGGTGTCAAACTCCAGTCCTGGAGGGCCAGAGCCCTGCACATTTTTGGTTTTCCCCTTATTTAACACACCTTATTCAACTCTTGGCAACTCCTTGTGCTAATTACTACTCAGCTCTTGAACTGAATCATTTTTGGTGGAACAGGGAAAGAATTAAACTACGCAGGGCTCTGGCCCCCCAGGACTGGGGTTTGACACCCCTGCTTTAGATAAAGGTCTGTAACCAAAAAACACATTTAATGAACCAGGAGCACAGCGAGAAATTCTGGGTCCCTTAACAAGATGTCATCTTGGGCCCATCTGCCCATTTATATACATAATTTAATATATTTAAGGGCCCCTGTTAAGTGCTGGGCCCTGCCAGGGTATCCATCTCCCTATTGCGCCCCCTACAGGTAACAGCTAACAGGTCACCCAGAAGCATGTGACACTGTAACTAGTGGTCATGATGTCAGTCTTTCCTCCTACTTGTAAAAATGTGAAAAATAGTGACTCACACGTTGGCTTCCCCCCTCCCGGTCAGGGCCCTGTTTGACTATGACAAGACGGCCGATTGCGGCTTCCTCAGCCAGGCAGTAGGCTTCCACTTTGGAGAGATCCTGCATGTGCTCGACTGCGGGGATGAGGAGTGGTGGCAAGCACGGCGTGTCAGTGCCCAGGGGGAGGCCGATGAAGTTGGCTTCATACCCAGCAAGAGGAGGTCTGCCTTTTGCCCGTTTGCCTTGCCTGTCTGCCAGTCTGTGCCTGTCAAAGATCGAGGCTTTCCATCACTCATTTTGTCTTCCTGTGTGTTATCCTGATAGTCTGTGTCAATCAATTTCAGTCTCTGTCTGTCAGTTGGTATCATTGTTCATTTTGTCTTTCTAGTAGTCTGTGTCAGGCAGTTTCAGTGTTTGTCCATTTGTCAGTTTTTATATTGTTGTTTATTTTCTTCCTGGTAGGCTGTGTCAGGCAGTATCAGGGCTTCTGTGTCTCTCTGTTAGTCTCGGTCATCAATCAGCTTGTCAGTCTATGTCATCTGACACACTCATCAGAAAACAATAACTCGTGTGCCCAAACCTTCTCTGTTTCCCTCTTCAGGGTAGAACGGAAAGAGTGGTCTCGGCTGAAGACAAAAGAGAGGGTGAGCATGAAAGATGAGTTTCAGACATTCTAGAGGGCTTATGAAACCTTCCAGGGGGCCCCTGACTGCTGAACGAAAGAGCAGGCGCTTCTGTGTCCAAAACGCTTTGCCAGGAAGCGAGAAAGGAACAAACTCCGCCATGTAACTTTTTCATTTACTTTCTGCAGCGATTTAATGTGTGATTGTGTGTGTGTGAGTGTGAATGAGATTGTGTGTGCGCACCTGCCCCCCTCTTTCTCACTCTCTCACTCCCTCTCTTTCCTGCTCTGTGCTGCATTCCATTTCTCCGACGCAGGACCGCAGCCGAGACAGTATAGGATCCACTATAGGTAAAGACCCATGCAGGAACTACTGTAGCATCATGGCAGCGGGCCTGACACTCAGTGATGGCTCATTTTTGCTCTCTTTCAGGGAGAGAGGATACGGTGAAAAGCTATGAGACTGTCATGCAGGTTGAAGGTAAACAAAAGTGCTGAGTTCTGCTAAACCCCCCCCATCTGCCTAGCCTCCCCGGGGCCTCACTGCTACCCTCGTTTCTCAAGTTTAAACAGAAAAGGCGTTAATTACACCACTCTGAGGCCACAGCTGACATGATACAGAGTGTGTCATATATAAAGCTGTTAGGTTATAAATCTTGAAATACCACTAATAAAGCATAATGGATAATTATAGACATAAAGTAACCTGATTACAAATTTGTGGTTTCCTTTGTTGCTGGACACTGCGGAGTGGGTGTGGCTTGGCTTATTTTCACCCCGCCCCCTTGTGCCCCACTGCTTAGTTTCTTTTTTTGCTCCACCCTCTTTCTCCAGTTCATTATGCACGGCCAATCATCATCCTGGGCCCCACCAAGGACAGAGTAAATGACGACCTGCTATCCGAGTTCCCAGACAAGTTTGGCTCCTGCGTTCCCCGTAAGTACACACCAGACAGGGCACTGGGATCGCAACAAAGTTGCTGGGAGCATGAGTTGGATGTTACACAGTGATGAATGGAGTTCAGGCATTTCCCTGAAGCCATTTGTTTAGCAGTGAGTCATGGCAAGCCTGGAGTGTGTCCAAGAGGGAAGGGGGAAGGTGAGTCCATGCCAGGGAAAGCACACACTCAGGCACTACAGGGAAATCAGAGGCACAGATTCACCTCACTAAAGCATGTTAGTTCGATTTTGTGAAGGGGGGTACTGGAGGAAACACGCACGAGTCAGGACCAGGATTCAAACCCCCAACCGTGGAGGTGTTAGGCTACAGTGCTACCCGCTGGGCCACTGGGATACCCTAAGAGCAACAGCAGATATGATTTTATCGTTATAAGCTATCACCATATATAAAATATCCTATTTGTATATTTAGTTAGGCATAATTTCCATTTAAGTGCAGCACCATCCATCCCATAATCGTAATGGTCGTGGAGTTTTCTTGGCTCACATGCTAACATCTGGTCCTGCCCCTACCACAGACACCACGCGGCCCAAGCGGGAGTACGAGGTGGACGGGCGAGATTACCACTTTGTGTCATCGCGGGAGCAGATGGAGAAGGACATCCAGGGCCACCGCTTCATCGAGGCGGGCCAGTACAACAGCCACTTGTACGGCACCAGCGTGCAGAGCGTGCGGGAGGTGGCTGAGCAGGTGGGCGGAGCTGGGGGTGGGGCAGGCAGGTGGCTGAGCAGGTGGGCGGAGCTGGGGGTGGGGCAGGCAGGTGGCTGAGCAGGTGGGCAAGTGGGTTGGTAAAGGCAGGCAGGTGGGCAGGCTGAGGGGTGGGCAGTGAGGTGGAAAGGTGGCTGAGCAAGTGAATGGGCAGGGGGGAGGCAGATGGGAGGGGTAACAGGCAGGTGGTTAGGTAGAGGATGGGCCTGTGGACGGGGCAGTTCAGTGGCTGAGTGATATGTAAGAGCTTTAAGCAGGCTACAGCTTCTGCTGCGGGGGAGGCTGACAAGACGATAGTCAATGGCCTACAGACATAAGATAATCAATATCGTGCTGTTCAGGAAGCGTCTGTCCGTTCTGAGTGAATCACCCCGTGTCGCCTCCTTTGTCCGTGTCTCCTCTCCGCTCACCCCCCTGTGCAGCAGCGGAAGCACTGCATCTTGGACGTGTCGGCCAACGCCGTCAGGAGGCTGCAGGCCGCCCAGTTGCACCCCATCGCCATCTTCATCCGGCCCAAGTCGCTGGAGAACGTCCTGTACGTAAGGCTTACACTGTCAACCACCCTCTGCCGTAAATAGACCCCTCCAAAGCTCTGACAAAACTCCCGTAATGCTGTCTCCGCAGAGAGATCAACCCTCGCCTGACTGAGGAGCAAGCTCGTAAAGCCTTTGATCGTGCCGTCAAGCTGGAGCAAGACTTTATTGAATGCTTTTCAGGTGAGATGGCGCTCCCTTGTGTCCTGGAGGGTGCATTACACACAGTGAGGGACCATCATAAACCTTTGCGATATGTAGCTCTGATTTGTACTTAAAATAATTAATTGAATGTCTTAGCAAACACATTTTCCCCACTGGAACATTTCACATTAAAATGCCCTATTCCCCTCCTTACTGGGTCACTATCTCTCTCGCACAGCCATCGTGGAGGGCGACAGCTTCGAGGAGGTCTACCACAAGGTCAAGACTGTAATCGAGGAGCAGTCGGGTCCCTACATCTGGGTGCCAGCTCGGGAGAGACTCTGAGACTCCGGCGCCTTCTCCCCCTCCGATCCAAACCGACGTCTGCACCCCATCTGTCCATCCCCACCCACGCTCTGAGAGAGAGAGAGAAAGAGAGAGAGTGCGATGGAGGTGCAGACAGATACAGAGAGAGACTGATAGAGACTGTCCAGCTGTGCAGTGCTCAGATCCTACCCCAAAGAAAAAGGATACCGACAGAGTAATGGGTCGTGATCTTCTGGTGAGAAGGAGATGGAAAATAAGCATTTAGGGCCTTGTGGGGACAGACACATAGGGTGGCTTCGGCGGCCCTCATTCTCCTTCACCATCCCTCCCTCTGTCCCCCCCCCATTTTGTCTGTCGCCCCCCCCCGGCTACCGAGCAGCCTGAGGGTCTGTGAGCTGCTCCCCTTCCTCTCTCCTCCCTTCTGGCAGCAGACAGGGCCCAGGGGCCCAAACGGTGATGTGGAATCTGATTTCAGACTGTGAGTAATGATCATGGACATCGTTAGATCTAATGAGCTATGGATTCAAGAAAACATAAGAAAACAAAAACAGGAAAAAGCCTGGGGGGGTGGTGGAGGTTTTTCAAACGTAAGATCCCGGCCTTAGCCCCGTTTGTGAATATTTAAAACCTCGGATGATCGGGATATAAAACCCAAAGATTTTAGGCATCAGGGAGGATAATGGGCAGACGGTGATGTGTGTCAGTCAGGAGGGACCCATTGGGTGAGATTTCCTCCTCTCAGCCAATCACTGGCCTTCTTGCAGCACAACGCAAAAAAGAACGTCGCTTACATTTTGTCTAGAGAAGATCTGTGACTCAGCAAGCCGTCTATAGCATTGCGGTAGGGGGTGCTGAAAATGCGGGCACGAACCCCGTGATGTGGGGGATCAGCGTCCCCAGCCGTCTCGCCCTCCGGCGTCGTCCCGGACCTGATCTGAGATCAGCACCAGAGCCAACGGACGGGTGACGAGTCCATTCCTTGCCCCCCCCAAACTCATCCTCCATTTTTATCCCTCCTCCCTCTCCCTCCTTACATAAAGAGGAAAATGCTACGTAGAGACAACAAATTTAGATAAAATGATGGATATATAAATGAAATTATATCTATATTTTTAACGAGACTGACCAGGACAGGCTTTCCAGTCTTATATAGTAACATCACATTGCCTTCATTCAATCCTTTCGTTTTCTTTCTTTTTAAAAGCGTTCGAGCCTCAGTGACACTTACGCCGCGGTTTGTCACGCCGTTCCTCCAAGGTATCTCTGGTCCCGAGCCGGTCCCGTGCTCCGGGCCGTCGCCATGACGATGGCCGTCTCGGAATGACAATGAGCCAGGTCGTACACTTCAGTGCCCTGAGGCGAGACCTTTATCATTTATTAGCATTTAATATTAGGATCGTATGAGTCTGAGCTCCCAGCCCTTACCAGCCATCCTCACATCAATATGCACCGGATTATGAAAGTTTAATGAACGCTTGGTTTTAAAAAGGGGAGAATTTATGGAGAGGGCCTCAGCAGAGCTAGGAGCACGCCCTGGCAGCGAGGTCTGTCTCCTGCTCGGCGGCGGTGCAGATCTCTACTCTGAGCACCGGTTGGTCGGCAGTTCGACGCCATAGCTGGAGGAAGCTCAGTGCGACTCAGGAGGGGGGGGAGATGCAGCCAGCAGCACACCTTCATACCTCAAATAGAGGCTCTGTGTTCTTCGGCCAACATCGTCCCCCATCACCCCCACCCGCTTTAAACCCATTTAAGCTCCACCCCCCCATCCCTCATGCCACCACAGACAAAACATCTCCCCCCACCACTCCCCCAGCCAAAATGTCTGTATCAGCCTAGCAGCTGATGACTCACACTTTCCCTCCATGATTTGGCGAAGGTTCAGGAGCATCCCAGTCGCCTGGTGCATGTAACGATGAAGGCACTGAGCCTCTGGACACCCTATAAGGAGAAAGCGAGGGTCACAGGTACCCCCTCCCCCAACAGCAGACATATGGCTTCACGTAGGAACCAAGCTCCAAACCTCGATGAGGTTGTTCCAGAAATGTTCCCAAACGGAGACGGTATTTGACAGCTCGACTGAAACCGAGTGGAGGTGGCAGGGCAGTAAGAGAAATCGGATGCCCTTAATGATGCCAGGTCCGGAACCATGGCCCAAGACGGACAGGAAGGGTGCCCGCTTCTGGTTGGGAACCGCCAGTGGCCAGCAGAGGCTGTGGTAACGGTGTCTGTGGGAGAATGACCAGAAGCCCGGCAGGAAAAGTGAGACGTGGACAAACATGAAGCACCTTCACACTTTAAACCGCCATTCTCATCTCCTCTGAGCGGAATGGCATACGGACGACGGCTCTTGTTCGTTTACTGAGCAAATTTTGACCACAAAATCTGACACGCAGCCGTATCGTCACGTGCAAGAAAAACTGAGACTCTCCCCTTCGATTATATGAATTTGTCCATCTATCTGTCTGTTTATTTATTTACGTCGAATTTATGCTACTCAGCGCTGGCTTCCCGACGGCTCGACAGTTAAACCTCATTTATTTCTCAGCCATTTTTATTAATTCGCTGGTTACTCTGTCAGCTGCTTGGCAGTATTTGGCCCACGGCAGATGTAAGACTGTGCTAAACTTTGGGGCTTGAACTCAGCTAAACAAAGCTAATCGAAACCCAGAGCACATATTTCTGGAACCATCCATAGGTTTACACTCGCTGAGGCTTGCACCATTTCCAGATGGCATCATCTGATCTGCATTAGGTCACCAGAGCAGAAAGGCCTATAGCCAAGTACCTGAGCTGGTGTGTATGTGTGTGTGTGTGTGAGTGTGAGTGTGTCTTTTATATGAATGTTTTAAAGGATACACATTTTTGTTCATCTCTCACACACACAGTTTGCCTCTCCTTCCGTGACACTAATGTGCGCACTCTCTCACAGCGGAGTAACCTTTTTCACTTGCAACCCGTTTATTTTATGACTAAAATAATTTCGTTCCTTCATCTCAGTTTCAGTTTTGGGTATCATATCAAATTCCTGACCGTAAAAAAGTATGTACTAGTTTTTATTATAACAAATTAAACTGACAAACTAAAAGACAAAGGAATATGATGCAGAGCAGCCTATAGAAAGTGTATTTGAAATAATTTATTCTGCAAGAAAGAGATTTAATGATGATGACTTTAATGTTTTATTTGAAGGCTCGCTTGTTGTAAATTAGCTACGAAGATAATTAAATAAATGATATTTAAAAATATATCTTTGCAATAGCTTTTTTGCAGTGTGGTCTGCGGGACTCGCGCTCGCTGCAATCCGCCAGCAAAGGCATCCTGCAGGTTTGGAGAGAAAGCGCTGTATATTTAATTGTTGCTATACAACATGACCACCAGAGGGGAGTCACACGCTTTGTAATCTCTTTTTCGCTATAATTTATCAAGCGCTTCAGGTTCGCTGTTCCCTCTCGCTCATTCTCTCTCACTCATCCTCTCTCATTCCCTGTTTCTGTGTTTTTGTGTCTTTTTGCCGATTCTAACTTTTTCTGACTTAAGGGAGATTTTCTCGTTATAATTTCATCCCCTCTCCTTTACTGTCCCCTGCTTTAATACTGAGAGAAGCAGAAGCCTTTTTCCCTGAGGAAGTTAAACAAAAGCACTTCCTTTGATGGCCTGTGCTAGGGAGGGGCACCTGGCGCAGAGCTGAGCAACTCATCTGTGTGTCTGCAGCCACATGTGTCCGTGCAGCACACACTGACATTAATGTTGGGTGACAGAACTCAAAGACAGCTTCAGAGTGCAGAGAGTCAGTTCCAGGCAACAGTGGGATTGACACTGCATAGCGGCTGCCTCTGTAAGGGACACTGCACAGTCACTGGTGCGGTGGTCGCAGTGGTAGTCTCAGAGTCGATGCAGTGCAGTGGTTGTGATGAGAATTACTGCCCAGTCACTGCACAGCAACAGTTGCAGAGTCACTGCAGTGCAGTGGTAATGATGAGAATCACTCAGTCAGTCACACAGTCAGTGCATTGTGGGGGTCACAGTGAGAATCACTGTACAGCTGCAGTCTCAGAGTCACGGTAGTGTGGGGGGGTCACAGTCAGATTCACTATACAGTCACTGCACTGCGGTGGTCACAGTGAGGCATGCTCTTAATAAGGGCCACCCACAGCTGGATCACAAAGGCCCTGCGCTTCCATAAGAGGGCAGAGGACCGCCGACACCCCCTCCCCACCACCACCACCACTACCTACACACGCTTTTCATCATCCAGAACCCCGAGAGAAAGACTTTAACAAGACAGTGCAGTTAAAGCATCAGGCTGGGAGAGCCCAGGTGAAAATATGCCTTGACGTCCTGGAGGGAGGCACAGTGGCGGGAGGTGTGGGGGCAGTCCTATTTCTGCAGTGTACTCTCACCTTTTGTGTTTTTTTTTCTTTGCATTCATCTCTCTTTTCCCACAAGCCTCAGCCAGAGAAGTGCCAAGTGCCACATATCCACACAGCCGCTGCCTCACACTTTCCTCACACCCAGTTAAGTTTCTTTATTAAATGAGCAAACTGGCAGACTTGTGGGTCAGTGAAACACTCCCGTATTTAAGCTGGATTCCTCACTCTGTCTCTGATACAGTTTCAGTCCCATGAGGAGAGCAGTATTAATCTAATCTAGATCTTGTCTGTCAGCACACACACACATACACACACACGTTTATCACAGAGTGTTGGGAGCACATTCCAGAGTTCAGGCCTGGGAATTCAATCAGCCTCCTTCTGCTCCTCCCCATGCTCCACTATCTCCCCTCTTGCCCCCCATACGTTTCCCTCCATCCTGCTCCTCCCGGTCCAGAATTTTTCATCGAATAGGTGTAATGTTGCAACGGGCATCTACCCCCAGGAATCTGGCAAGCTTGCCGTATCACATCCTCTCCCCCCTTGTGCCCCTCAGTCCTCCGGCTGAAATACCCACCAGAGGGGCACAGTACCCCCAGTGAAACAGGGCCCTCAGGTCTCGGTGCAACCCACACACCCAGAAACCCTCAGCCCCAGGCCCTGTTCTGTGCTGTGAGCCTCTCTTACATGATCCAATAGAGCGTATCATTTTCCGCTAGTATGTGATGGGGGGTCATGGCTGGAGGTCCTGAATCTACAGCAGGAATATACAACTGTGAAGAGAAAAACAGCAGGTAAGCGAGGGTGTGTGTGTGTGTGTGTGTATGTGTGTGTGTGTATGTATGTGTGTGTGTCTGTCTGTCTGTCTGTGTGTGTCTGTGTGTGTGTGTGTCTGTCTGTCTGTCTGTATGTGTGTGTGTGTCTGTCTGTATGTGTGTGTGTGTCTGTGTGTGCATGTATGCGTGTGCGTGTGTCTGTGTGTGCATGTATGCGTGTGCGTGTGCGTGTGTGTGTGCGTGTGTGTGTGTGTGTGTGTGTGTGTGTGTGTGTGCATGTCCATTATCTCCACAGCAGGACAGCATGGTCCCCAGCCCAGTGTGACGAGCGTGTAACAGTGGGGGGGAGGGGAGGCTCACATGCCCCTCTCCCCCAGCTGTGCCCGTCACAGACTGTCGCAAATGAAGATCTATCGGAGTGACGGGGCGGCCGGTGAGCTGAGGGGGGGGTGAGGGTCAGACGGGAGTTAACAGCATGCGTGGCTGGAACATTCCAGCAATTATTATCAATTAGATACACTAACGGCCTTTGCCCTCCAAAATAATTGCATAGAATATCGTTTGTACTTTCTTTCATGTCAATATTGTGTAACTGTCCAGATCTTTTGCACTTGGTGTATTACTGTGTGTGTGTGTTTGTCAGGTGGGGGGGAGGGGGATAGCAGATATGGATTATAAGACTGAATTATATTTGGCTGTTTAATGAATTCCAAGTGAATGTTACTGTGAGAACAATAGTTGTCAATTTCAAACCGGTCATGCTAGTAAATCTGAGGGAATTGAATTGTTAAGGACGAGGTGAGAGACTGGCACGCGTGTGAGCGAGCGGGCGGGCGGGCGAGCGAGGGGGGATATTATGGAATATCGTCGTGGGCGAAAGTGCGGGCTATGCAACAAAAGGCAAAATGAGAAAGAGTGGTGAGATGGTGAGAGTGAGGTGGGAACATGTAGGTGGGGGTGCCACACACACACACACACACACACACACACTCGCAGGATGGCATAAACTCGGAGTGCTTGGCCCCATAGGGCCAGTTGGAAACCCCTGCCTTAGGCATGCAGAGGGAACTGGTTTAATCGGTGTGATATGCGATATAGCACTTGGCTCAGCCTGGGGGGCCTGGGGGTGTTGAGTTCTCCCACTGGAATTTGGGACTGCCCCCCCCCCAACCGTTATTTTGAACAGACGTTTGGGGCCAAGCACCCAATGGACTGGTCAGCCAGACCCACCCAAATGTCTGGTGCCGATACTGCCATCCAATCCCAATTGCAAGTTTTCATTTTTATGAAGGATGGTCCCTAAACAAAACCTTTCTAGTGGCACAGAAAAAAAATCACTAAATGTTGTATTTAGAGTGTTAAGGGATCAACAAGAATTAAAGGAGGCTGTTGCCACACTTGTGACCAGGCTGGGCGGTCATTTGCCTCCATCACGGTAGACGCTTAACGTGTCATACGCATTTGCTCTTATTTCTGTATTTTAGCTGTTCTTTAAGCTGCGCAGCTGTTGCTTTAACTCCTTGGTGTCCAGTCAGACTCGTTACTTTGGACGGTGTATAAATAACCAGCTTGGGATGATGCGGATCAACCAGCCTTTACCTGAGTTTACCTGACGAAAAAGCCCGATCTTACCTCGGAGCCCAGGCATACAAGACCCAGCGTGTGTTGAGTCCTAAGGCAACAGCCTTACATTTTCACACATGGGATGGGAAACAAGGGCGCCAGGGGTTTCTGTTTTCGCCCTTTTCTGCCCTTAGCCACAGCGACGCAGCCAGCACCGGCCGGGCGTGTTGGGGCCCCATGACGAGGCTCCAGGGCTTCGCCCGCTTACCGCCTCTCCGCTCCGGTGTCCCGCGCTAAATCCATCACTGCCGACTGGCCGACTTGAGATAGGACGATGCATGGCTCCTGGGAGGATGCACACGCGTGTCATTGCTGAACACGCACACACACACACCCGCACGCACGAATTCCCGAGATTGCCAATCTAAGAGAGGACCTCTTTCCCCCGCTGTCGTGAAGATGAGTTGGGGGAAGCAAACGGCACAGGCATACCAGCAGCAAGACGGCTCCATCTAACGCTTGTTTCCCGTTACCCTCTCCCCCCTCCCGGGTCTTGTCGCTCACAGCTATATTACAGCCTCTTATCCGAAGGTAAAACTACCGTGAGGCGAACACATCCTACTTTTCCACCAGTCAAGGCTTCGATCTGTTCCCCCCCCCAGACTCTCTAACTGAGGTGAAAGATTCAGCATTTACGCCTGACTGGCGGTGCCTTCTGCCGAGGCGTGTCCGTCCTCTCTACACCACAACCGCGCTCCCCAGCCAAGTGTGAGAAACTGACGAGTTTATTCCGATCATAAGACATCTGCTTTGCTCTCTGACGATATTCCGCCCGTTAGGGGCCACGTCAAAGGGCACAGCAGCGAGGGCTCCTCCTGGGACTTGAACAAACAACCTTTTGGATCCACGTCCGCGTCCTTAGCCGTCGCCCTGCCCGGTGCCCTGCTTATTTGTTACCGACAAAAGAAATAGCTCGTTCCCAAAAATAAAAACAAAACGCAAGCATTAAAAAAGGGGTTAGGGTCGCCCTCCCGGGACAGACCACACCACATAGATTATATTAGAAAATTATCCCCGAATATATGGATCTTTTTCGCAGAATATATTGCAACTTTTGGGAGTGGGGGTATGTAATTGTTGGCTATATGATTGTTTTAATTGTGAAAACTTTAAGCATAGTGTACACGTAGGACGTTATGTTTTACTCAGTATTTCGACAGCTTGCTCTAAATCCATATCCTTTTGTGCGACGCAACTAAACCGGCAAATAGTTGTCAGTTGTATTTTCACATTGGTACAATCAATGACATTAATAATAAATGCCCGTGTGCGCAACTGCATTAATAATAGACGTTTATCCGTGAAAGTGCACCCGCCGTCCTTTCCGTGCGATTCACGGGCTAAGTGGCACGACAGCGGAGACACAGATGCTCTGCTTTGTGTAATTTTCCACAGGGTGGATTTTGGGTAATGACCAATTCTGTGCTGGGGAGACCCATAAACCCCTGTTGTAAAATCGAGAGGCAGAGCTGACTTTGACGTATCCGTACAAGTGACCTCGGATACCCAGCGATGTTCTACGCTT
This sequence comes from Mormyrus iriodes, assembly GCA_011763525.2. Taxonomy (NCBI): domain Eukaryota; kingdom Metazoa; phylum Chordata; class Actinopteri; order Osteoglossiformes; family Mormyridae; genus Mormyrus; species Mormyrus iriodes. Next base: position 233,344 of record JAAGVU020000062.1, on the reverse strand, counting down.
GAATTGTGAAAGACCCTAACCGTAAGCAGCGCATAACCTGTGACGCTCGTCATACAGCCATCGAGAACTGAAACTGGACTTGTCGGTTTATAGTCCCGAACAGCATTTTGAAAAATGATTTAATGGGACAAGGTTAGGGCTGGCTGGCTTGTGTCTAAATATCCTCTGCCGTGTTATGGTATCCGAGCTCGCCCCTGGGTGTAGGAGGTCGAGGTAAGCAATGTCCTTGGAATCCTGTGTAAAAAATGCGTCGATTTCTAGAAGGCATCTGCGAGGAACATACTTTGACAACATCTGGCCCCCAGCTGTCAGAAAAGCTATGATAGGCTCTGGTGTTGCTGCATATGTGGACGTTGTCACCTAAGGCCAGGGAGGCGCTGCTGATCCGGGGGATACCGGTACTCTCTCTTCACGTCCTAACCTGGCCCTCTCTATCCATCCACTGAAATTCTATCCTCCATCTGTCAGCAGGGAGAACGAGATTTCCTTCAGTGTTCTGCAAGGTGATCTTTAGGGTGTGAGAGCAGGTCCTACTAGAGTTAAAACATTTTTGTAATACGTGAATCTTCCAGCTGGAACAACTTTCAGTTTAAGAAATTGTTCTCTATACCCGCCAGTCATTTCTCAAATAATTACATAATTAACCATAATGAAACTTAACACTGTGATTAATTCTTCGGCCAAAAAGAAAATTAACTGTAATTTCATAATCTTTAATTTTACTTCTCAGAAAAAAAAAAATAGAAAGTGTTGGTGAAAATGAAGTTTCGCCTTATTTGATTATTCACATGTTTATTTCACGTCTGAAGATGACTTTTGACATCCATCCATCCACCTTGTAATTGCTCATCCTGATCAGGGTGCGGGGGGGGGGGGCAGAGCCCAGCCCAAGCAACATAGGACACAGCAGTACACTCCGGCGTGCCAATCAGTTTGGACATCCATCTCTGTAATTGTATCTCTGTATTTACTTGCATACGTTGTTCAGACAGGCGGATAATACCTTCCTGTGACATTCTTCGCGTCTTGTGCCTTTAGGAAACGAGTTGCCTGCCAAAATTCACCATAACAGTCGGGACACACCCCTTGACTGTAGGAATCACGCTAAAACCACAGCAAAGACGCACATCTTCCCCGCCCGCCGAGCCCCCCATCTCGAATAAGACAGACGTGCATTCGAGCAAAAATACTGGAGCGCATCGAGACGCGGAATCGTAAACAACTGTGACGTTTAAGGACAACATATTAGTAACAGCCGATTTGAGATGATAGACAGGTATTAAAATACCCAAAGGAAAAGGAATGTAGGTGAGTCAATCTGCGGGCCAAATGATGATGAGTTTGGCTCTGCCCTCTTCGCGTTGAAGGGGAAGTGAGAAGGCGAGTACAGTTCTCTCACTGTTACTGGTCACTTTCCAGTATGTCCCTCTCCCGCGCGCCCCCGTTTACTCGATAATGAGCCATTGTTTTACTGTAATGTTCTATAGGCGCTCCGAGTCGAACTTTCCCGAAATAAATGTATCGTTCCTCTCTCGCCCTCGTTCGGCAATGTAGGTCAGGACATGTATGGCTTTGTCATACCCGATAGCCGCTTCATCCCGAGTGCCCCGAGGTGAGAGCCGTGACTCTCCCATTTTTTAAAAGAAATCTCTCATATCGGTTACTGATGAGTTGCCCCGCCGCTCCGGGCGATTGACATTCTCTATTTGCTTAGTGCAAACTTTCAAAATCCCAGTCCCCGGATTCACTTTGCCCAGTTTACTCTCCCTCCTCTTAATGAATTACGCCTAAACGAGGTATTTCTAGAAACGGCGTAAATACCCTTGTAAATGGGACGCGTAGGCCTATCTCTAAAGCTGCAAGTGATTTTGTTAAAACGGAAAAAAATACACGAGGTTTTGGTTCTTAGTCCGTCGGCTAGATGATATTGTGATATATTAATTATGTATGAGTTATGGATTATGCACAATGGGTCATTTGTCCCCTTTTCTGCATTTGGATTTACACGGCAGCTCAAATTACGCTCTTTCACCGGGGTGCGGCTTCTGTTAGTGTCGTGGGGGGATTTAACAAGGGCGTCAGCATCGACAAGCCAGCAGCCGCCCCCCCAGACTGCAGTGAGGTCGCCGTAACGCTCTCCGAGCCTGCGGTTAACGCTGCTGCGTTCTGCATTAATTTCACTTCATTCCGGTTAATCTGGTTCCCTCTTCCTGCTTATTACAGAAACGTTTTTGCCTGGAACCCAATGGGGGCACAAAATTGTTTCTTCAACAATAAACACGTCAACAAGATTTTAATCTTAGTGCAGGGCACCGGCGGAATACACAGTGAGATTAATAAGCGCGAGGTGTTAGATGCGAGCCCTAGCAGATGTCCGAAGAAAATTTCAAGCTTGTTAATATATATAAAGTATAATAATACTGAGACTAAAAAGGAAGCCAATCACCTTGTACTTTTCATTAAGGTCCGCTTTAAGGCGGGGGGGGGTCACAGCGCCGCCCCCTGTAGCCAGCCAGAGGAAAACCAAATCAGACTTTTTCTGTTGATTAAGTGGCTCGTAAATCAGAGTCCAGGAGAAGTAAGGTCACGTTTATTTTTGTTTTTTTAACCGCTCTCCCCTCCAATGCGAAGCCTCCTACTGCTTAGAAGTGCCTGGCTTATGGTGATGTTCCTGCTCTGTGATTTATCCTCTCTGTGTCCCCAGCACCCGTGGATGGCACCATGAGCCATCGCGGGGGCGTCACATGTCCCTGCCGTGTCCTCGCTGGGGCTTGGGAACAAAGGCCCCCTTTAACATCTCGCCCGTTGTCACCCACCCCAAGTCCCTGCAGTGGAAGCCCCGGCCCGACCATTATCAGTTACACGACCATCAAAGGGTCTCACCCCTTGAAGCTCCGTGGGGCCGGGGGTTGGTGTGACATGGCATGCAAATGTTTGCCCCCTGGGGGTCCACTGGAAACGAACTCTTTTCCCAGTCTCTGGCCCTACTAGGCCATGTCCCTTGCTGGTTATACAGTAGCCAGAGCCGGTCGGCAGCTGATTGGCCCCCCGCTGTCACCGCCATGCCCCCCCACTCCTGAACGTTAACAGATGACAGTAGACTTCTCCAACACTGCATCATGGGAACTCCTCTCAGAGACATTTGCCCATTGTTATGAGCAGGAAATGGGAGAGGATATGTTTGCGAGTTGTGGGGGGCATTAGGTCACAGAAAGGGTGTGATGTCAGTGAGGGTCAGTCGTTCCTGTTTTTAGAAGCCAGCATCTATCTGATTTTCTTTGTATGTGGGGGGGGGGGATTTAGCAATGCTCTGCAGTTTTTCAAGTTCCTGCTTCTTTTTGGGGGGAGGGGGGTGTTGTTCCCTTGACAAGGACAGCCTTGTGGTTGTGTAACTAGTCCCAGATCTGCATAGACTCCTCTCGCATGTTCCCCCCTCACATGTGACGCGCTGTTGCAGTGTGCGCATTCTTTCACATGGCGCCAGCTTCCGGCACATTCTCAGCAGAGGCCTGCTTTCTGAATGCATTTTTTATTGCGCCACATTTTATTGGATTTCTACTCTAAATGGCATTTTACCTCAAGTGCTCCCGTAACAGATTACCGCCGATGTAAAATCATAAGCTTGTAAGCTGGCTGCGCCGGTCTCAAACAGGTAATTTAATACCATAACAACATGCGAGCACAATTTTCCCCAGAGCCTCCATGCACTGTCTCACGTTGCAGAGTGATGAATATTAAACCAAAACAGCGATTAAGATGCGCCGTTCAATGCATGTGAATTAATACATGTGTTGCTCGTGATCAGTTAGGTTAGGAGTAAATGCAATGCAGTTCCTGTGATGAATTTAATAATGACATTTAAAATCAGTCAGTTAAGGCAGTTTCTTCTTGTAAGACATTCTGGACAAAGCAAAGATTTCCACTAAGTCTGATTTAGTTTTTACTTGGAGCTGAAGGACATTTGAGAAATCAGGGTCAAGAAACGTAAGCAGTGTGTTCTGTACTGGAGTAGTGTTGTTATGGTGATGTACTCTGACATTGTAAGCGTTACTATGGTGATGTACTGTGGCGGTGTATGTGCTGTTGTGTGAATGTGCTGTGATTTTGTACATGTTCCGGTGTTGTTGCACTGTAACGGTATATGTGATATTATGGTGATATAGTACAACAGCGTATGTGTCGCTATGACGATGTACTGTATCAGTGTGTGTTACTATGGTGTCACACTGTGACAGTGTATGCGTTGCTACAGTGATGCTCTGTGACAATGTATGCGTTGTTATGGGGATGCCTTGTGACAGTGTATGCATTGCTATGGTGATACACTGTGACAAAGTGCCTGTCGCTATAGTGATGCACTGTGACAGTGTACGTGCAGCTATAGTCTTGCACTGTGAAGTGCATGTGTTGCTATGGAGTTGCACCATGACTGTGTGTATGTTGCTATGGTGATGTACTGTAACAAGGTATGTTGTCATGGTGTTGTAACGGTTGTGTGCTGGTGCTGCATAACTGGATAATCATTGTTTTGCGTCTGCCTTTCCACAGATACACTGGAGGTCCTGCATTAAAGACTCTCCTTTCCCAAAGTTCAGTCCCTGCTTGCCTTTGCCTCCTAACACAGACAAAAAAAATCTATAATTTTCAGGTCTCAATCTGTTTTCCTTTTCCCACCATTCACGAAACGATTCATTTCAGATGCTACGGGTTACTGGTGGTTTTTATTCGTCCTTTGCCTTCACATATTTTACACGATACATTATTTTTGCCTCCTTACTTTATTACTTCAATCCTAGATTTCCGACATAAGATTAAAAAACCACCCATCAATCGCCATGGCAACATAGCAGTTTCATGTTAATTCCCCCAAAATGATTTTAATTCCCAATTAAAATTCAATCGCACTAGGAGACAGATTAAGGACGACTACAGCTGTGTACAACAGCGTAACCTTGGTAACCATTCATGACATCTTAAAAGAGGAGCTCAACTAACACCATAAATATAATGCATTAATTACAAAAATATTGTAATTATGCAGATATTTTGTGATTATAATTCAATACAAATAATTCGCCATGATCCTTATTACCGAAATTTTGTTGGAATACTTTAATATTAAACAGTTTTATTGCTTATTGGAAATGTGATTTGCAATGTAAATATATCGTATTAAATTAGCTTTATTTTGTGGGAGATGTTCCGTGACTTTCAGGTCCGTATATACGGATTTCATGTTTGCTGGTTTCATTTTCTCTGGTAGCTGCTATAAAAAAAAACGAACACGGTGTTCCAAATGGCTTTACTGGTGGATTAAGACAGTCTGCCGCGTCCCGGCGCCGCGCGGAGGTCCGAGACGGAGTCTCCCCGCTCCCCGCGTACGAAGGAGGCAGGAGAAGCGGCGGTGAAAGGCGACGAGGAGCGGGCCGGAGGCAGGAGAAGCGGCTCGGCTCGGTCCGTTCGCTGGGAGATGTTGCTGGTAGCCGTTGGAGACGCCTACTCCCGAAGAGGGCCAGAACATGTGACTCACTACGGATAAAGGTGTCAGCTGGAGGGATAATTGCCTCCATCGTCGGAATGCGGGTGGAGATGGATGCACTCGCATTTTTTCCCGTCTATTCGTTTGACATCGTGAAGCCGTTTCTTCCCGCTTTTGACACTTTCAGTCTGTGAAGACGCTGAGCCAAAGTTCAGGAGAGGTGCCTCGCGTGGAGAGGGGGCCACGGTAGAATGCCTCCCCCCGCCCCCCCCAGC
>JAAGVU020000062.1:215393-227582 GCA_011763525.2 Mormyrus iriodes | reverse complement strand
CGCCCGCCCCCGGGTGCGAACCTCGAGGCTTCACACCCCCCCCCCCCTTGCTCTCTTTATATCTCTTCACACCTCCTTTACTCCCCGTCAGTCTCCCGGCTTTTTCTCCGAGCCTGTGTTTCAGAAGGCCCCCCCCCCGGCTCGGGGTTCACCATGTGAGGAAGAGGTGCGGGGGGGGGGAAGCGTGACTCGCTTTGAAGGCTGCATGCCACGGTAAAGAAAGGCACTGGGGAAACATCTCGTGTCGGCTGGGCCAGAAACAGCTCCACCCCCCAAGGGGGACGCTGATGTGAAAACGTTAGAGAAAAACTACCGCTTCGACCTCATCTCTGGCCTTGGGTTATATAAACACAAAGTACAATTTTAGACATGAAAGCACACTGGGCAAATTCATTTTGGAGACACTCTTATCTAAAGAGGCTTCTACGCCTATTAAAGCCTTGGTACATTTAGTGAGATTAATTTATAAGTTTGTCGTTATATTTTAAGAGGTCAAAATGTTATTAGCTGTCCGGTCTGTCTGCTAAATGCTCCATTCCCCTTCATCTTTTATCTGTCTGGCAGAATGAACTCCATTTTTTTGGGACTCGATGTCAGGATGCAGCTGAAGTCACCTTTAACTGGGGCAGACTGGAGGATACTGGGGATAAGCCGAATTATGCAATCCCACAAGTAACCACCAGGGGCATGCAGAGGCTGTTACTGTTTTGCTCTTTTTAAACTTTTCACTCTGCGTTTTTAAATAGTTTTCACGGTTTTATTTTTCAGCTGAAAACGGTTAAAATCATTCTTAATACAACTAGAACGCTCCGAGGATAAAGCCCAGCTTCAACTCTAGGATCCACAATGAATCGCAATCTATAGAAAGATAAACAGGCCTACATGCGTGTCCTCTGCTGCTTACGTGCAGGACCCATTGATGTGTCATTCAGGTAAATTTCTGATTCTGAAATGTACTACCTTCAGTGTGACAATGCGAAAATCATCAAATGCTACGTCACACGCTGGTACCAGTTTTACCTGTCGTTCTCCAGCTATTTCACTGCGGATAGGCAATTACTGAAAATGAACGGAAGTTTGCATTTGCCATTGGTATGCGGGGCTAAATACTACGTCCTACTAAATTGTGGAGAGACGCACAGTTTTACAGACACTGTAAACAGGCACGCTCGGATTGTACCACGGGACTCTGCACGTTCAAATTGAAATATCACGTGCACTTTTAATACAGTGATTTGAACTGAGCTTTTATTTTACGCGTGTTCTTACCACGCAGCATCACCCGGAGATATTTCTGGTCTGATTTGTGTTGTGTTGCTTTTTGTCACTTCCAATCTGTGAGTAAAATGTTTGCACTCTGCAAATCGCCAGTACCTATAAACATACAATTAGGCCTATCTTTCCACCCAAGCGACCAACTTTTCTAAACTATTCCTTCAATTCTTAAATAAAAACAGAGTATATGATTCTTTGGTCTAGTGTGGGGTATTCAATTTCCGATTAATCGTTGGGGCTGCACTTAAATAAACATCTGCGATATCGGCGAAACGCGCTCTGGGAAATTGCCAGTTACCAAATGTAATCCACACCCCAAGTAACAAAAAAAACCCAAAACAAATTGGCCAGTCGTTTCATTTGCTTATGAATAGTGGTGTGTTACTTAATGGTTTGTACTACAGGAGACTTATAGAGTGTACAGAAGCTGAGATTTCGATATAATTCCCTGCTAAGTTAAAATCAGTCACTGGAGATGTTAGACCTACGTGCGTTTATAGCTGGGCCGGGAACTATTTAACGTGTTTTTCTTTTTTTTTTAGACAAAAAGCGGTATGAAAGGAACCTCTCCGGACGTGTTAAAAACCCAGTAGTACAACCTGACCGCGAGGTGTGAGTTTAGCCATACAAGAGGAACACAGCCAGCACGTAAGTACAATCCATCAGATTCACACAGTTGAACAATCCCATTCTCACACTTGTACCAGGCCACTCGCGAAGGCCGAAAGCTGCCATATTCTCTCTATTTTTGATAGTGACAAAAGGCGCACGGTTAATAAAATATAATGCTCTTTAGATTTAATTTGCATTAATTCCAGACTATTGCCTCATTAGTCCTTCACGTCGTTTAATTGAGACGTAATGGGTAACCACCCGGAGACATCGGGCATATTTGCATAATAAAATTGTCCAACAAAGGCAGAAATAAACACGTCAATAATGCGACGAGGTGGCGTGTTAGTGATCGCCGTGCGTGTTTGTGCTCCACTCCCTGATATGCAAATGAAACGTGCAAACAACACGGCAGACTGAACGACTCCAGTTAAGCGCACGAATAGCACAAAGTGCATGATTAAATCTGCCCCGGGTTACCATGACACTTCCAGCATACAAGAGAACAAAACAGGAGAACACACAGCTGCAATGGAAGTATAGCAGTGAACAAATAGGAGTAAATCATTAAAAAACTGGCCAATGGAACTAATTCATTGGAAAGTGCTGAATTTACTCCGGATGTAGGTTCACCGGGTTACAGTGCACCCGACACAGTGGTTTTTCTTTGCGGACTACTGACAGTCAGCAATTTAAACCAAGAAAGAGAAAGCCATCTGTTCAAGGGCGGGCAAGACGAGTCCTCGAGGGACAAACGTGTGCCTTTCGAATTATTCTAAAGTAATTGCTTTCACCGATTGGTTCTTACGTGCTGTGGATTATAGATTTACGTAATCAGAACCATGACGTCATCATTAATGTAAATTAATGTCGAATGTAAAAAAAGACAGCTGTAGAACAGGTTCTTTAATAAAACGAAACAATTCTTACACCAATATGGGTATGTAATAACTTAAGTTAGGAATTAAAGAAATATTTGGTTGGACGGCCGGACAAGCCCACCCAAAATTAATGACCATGATTCAAAATCGATACTAACATGACTTCCCATTGGATATTTCTATAATAATTGCGTATTCATATTCAAGCTTTAACATAAAAGTTGTCTGAAACGTAGTTAGTAAAAGTTGTTTTATGAATGTCTTATTTCTTCTTCATTCTTTTTAAAAATCTTTTTTGTGGATTCAAGCATGATTTTTCTTTCTCGTCAGCCATTTTTTTTTAGTAAAAGGTAGTTTAAAACCAAGGGCTCCAGTGATAGATGGGCTGTCTTTACATTATTCAGGCACCTATCACGCTAAATGAACAATCAATACGCGTTGAAGCACCTGAACGCCAGTCACCATATTTAGAAGGCAGAATAATTTGTAATACTTTTGTCTGAAAATGTGGTTAATACTCTCCATACACGTCTATAATGAGGAAAACCTCAGCGTTCATCTTCTGAACCTCCGTGGAATTATATTTTTAATGACTGTCAGATGTATAACATGATTTCTCGTTTGCTGAGCGAGATGCCAGCAGCAGAAGAAACGACTGGGTTTAATCTAATCAACACGGACTGTTTGATTAATCAATAGGTAAATGTCAGGCCTGCCTTTTTAGGGGGGAGAATGAGGCGATGTGTGTTCTCCTAGGAAACAAACCTAAATCAATTACAGGCACCCTTCAAGGCCTTGTCATCAACGCTTGGACAAAAAGATCAGAATGGAAACCCTAGCTGGTGGTTCGGGCAGGATTTGTAGTAGCCGGTTTTTTCTATATGGATTTTTTTTTGTTTTTTGGAAGATAATATGGTGAACGCTCCATTTGCAGTTCGTTTTGCCTGCACGAGAAATGGTTTTAGGCCTACTGGTTTCTGAGATGGATCGTTTTCGGACGTGGTTCTGTCAGCGCCACTATGTAGGTTCTACTTTGATTATACCGTCTTCATCGAACGTGATTTTACCTATGTTCAAAATATGATTATAGACCACACCTTACCTGTGTTATATTGTGGATGGTTTGTCCTTGTATCTGTGTAATCATGCAAGTGCAAAGGTTAAATATTTATATAAAATCTCCACGCGCTCAATAAGTGAAACTGAGAATCATTAACAGAATCCACACAAATTAGTCATTTATAATTGGCATTAAATTCATTTGAATTTGTAAATCTTAGATCAAATGCACCCGGGGATAATGACTGCTAGTAAAATCATTACTATACAGCCGATTCACTAATTCCAGCTGTGCACTAGTTTAATGGCGTTTAGGATAACAGGCTAGGAATTGCGTGGCAGCTCAATGGGATTGAGGCAGTCCCGTTAGGATCATAGCCTGAAGGAGAGGAGACCACAAGCTGACGTAACAAGACACTTGTACATGTGTTCAGCTGCTCACCAACTTAGGATATGGAATATAAACTCAAGTCCTTAGAAGGGGGGGGGGGGAGTTTTAACACATTTAACCCGAATGGTTCTAAGACTGGTTCCATAAATGCATTTGAAAATCCATTTAGGGAATAATGTCTCTTTGAGTAAAAGGTGCAGTTCAAGCCACTGTTTAATGTTCTCCACGACCCAGGAACACACTTCTACTGGAAATGGAAACGTTTTCTTTTTTTTTGTCGTTTTTAAACTAAGAAGCAGACGTTTAACCACCACTAAATGTACAAATCGTTTAAAATAGGTCATCGGGAACATTAAACTGCACTACATAAAAGGAGCTGGGAAAGGAAAAAGTCTTCATATGATTTGAAATATTGGAAATTGGGTTACACGTTCCTTTGACAAATCAAAATGAAGTGTTTGAATAAATTACCATGCCTCATGCTTCGGTCCCACTGCCTAAGCCTTTGCTTTGCGATAATCATTTACTTCGAAAGACTGACAGGCGAAGCAACCAATGAGGCGGGACCTGCACGGGCAGACATCCTGACGCATGTTAGTGCCGAGTGCCTTGTCGGCGACTGGCGAGGTAGCACGCCAGTTTGGAGTACGGGTTGTACTGGCTTTGTGTCCCCTTTTAATTACGCTTCCATTTATTATTTTATTCAATGCGGCGGCTAAACAGATATATTTCTGGATGTTTAATGCGACATACCTTATTGTACCCGAAAACGCAATGACAAATGCTGAAGGTGAAGAAAACGGAAGAAAATAACTTGATTTAAAATCGCCAAGACGTAAAATACAAAGGAATGCAGCATTTATGACGGGAAAAGTCTTTTAGTTTTATTTTTCATTTTCGCAGAACCACTCGACTGGGAACAGTTTCCGGAGATCTTCCATAGCATTTTAAGATATTTTTATTCCGGCGTTTACAGTAAAAAAAAAAAAAAATCAATGCACATGTTGTATGCTTTGATGAGTTCGTAAAAGTCATCATTTTGTGACGAGGAAATTGGACCTGGAGACTTCGGGAAGTCATTAACAAAGGGAATACCTAAAGCCGCCCGGGGAAACGTCTCCCATTTTTATACACTTTTCTTTCCAGGAGAAGCAGGAGAAAACATGGATTCGTGTGAAGTGTAGAGGAGCAATAAAAAAAATTACATTTCATGAGAAGCGTTTGTCTCCGGAATATTGCCTTCACAAGTTACCTGCATCAGTAGCGCGGTAGGACTTTCAGGTATTCGGAGGTACACGTCGAAAGCGTAGAAGGATCAGAATTAAAATTCAGCATTTTCTCTGCGGGTAGTTTATGAATTTTGGACTGCGTATCTGTCGCTCTGACTTACAAGATACGTCGCCTTCTATTTTTCTTCGTTTTTTTGTGTAATTCTAATACATTTGCACCTATGGACAGTCACTGATGTGGGAAAGCTGAATGGCTGACGAGCCCACCGTACGTCCGCCAGCGTTTAAGAGAGACACAACTGCATATCGACTGATGCATTTAGGTTTCTAAAAGCAAGGAGATGTGTGCAAATACGATCGCGTCGACAGCCATGCATCGAGCGCTCTGGAGTCTGGTAGCTGCGCTATGGATAGCCCTTTTCAAGTTTACCCAGATGTCCGCGGCAGAGGAAGGTAATAGAAAATAAACACATGTTGATTATTTAACACAAAGCAAGGGCTGGCTGTGTAAACATTGTGGTGAGTCTTCAGGCGTTGAGTTATAAAATCATTCAGTCTCCTTGCCTGTTAATGTTTACAAATCAAGCTGTTTTTAATGTTCTTAAACCGTTAATGGTTATTCAATGCGGCTGCTTTGGATTGGCCACAATGTAAAGTTACTTCTTAGCGATGCATGCAGTAAGGGGTATTTTCTTGATCCAAAATATTGTGTTTGTAGTAGAGTGTCTGTGCTTTATAAATTAAATAGGCCGTTCTGATGGGTTCGGCAAGGTCTAGTGGTTTCATTAAATTCAACACGAGTCTTTTAACAACACAAGCTCCTTTTTATCCTGTAACGATACGTTGCAACCTGATTATATAACTGCTCTTTTTCATGGTTACATGAAACGCACAAATGTTAAAGGCTGTGTGCAACTTTTAGTTGCTACATTATGGCGTGTAGTGTGTATTTTGAACCACGCATGAATATTTACGATGTGTGTCAGTACACAATTTGTTTTATTGTCCTAATATTGTTAGTTTATGACATGCGCTTTTCGTAATCAGTGGTTCCTCAATGGTTAGTTTTGTTATTGGTGGTTTCTTACATAAACATGCTAAAAAAAAACTGGTAAGGGCCTTTTGTTAATCATTCTTTATCTAGATAATCTTAACTTCCATTAGTGCAGTGACCAGTTTTGCTCAAGCGCACCGTAACTTAAGTAACCAACACGTGCCTCGCCTATATTGCCCATTGAGCATTCCGATTTACTGTTGAAAAAACTTACAACGTTTTTTGATAAACAAACAAACGGAAATCCGATAGATTAAGCCAGTCTTTAATCACATGTAAAATAGGCTGACGAGGAACTAAGGGGAGCATCATTTCATACTCAGACTTAAGCGAAACAGAATCTTAGTTGCATATGAATCTCTTACATTGTGATTATCATTTTAGATCGTCTTGGTAGCGTTTTGAAGGCAGAGTTAAGCTGCTGGTATTCATACTGGCATGCATTCATCATCATAGATATTAGACATTATTAAATGCGCCATTTTAATTGCCTTGAATGTCAGTGTTGGCCTTCACCCCAGAACTGAAGAGAGAAACTCCACGTATGCAGTACTCATACCCAGGTTCGTGGGCAGCCAGACCCTGAATTACCCGTGAACTGCGTGTCCTTTCTTGTCGAGGCTCTTTGTGAACTATAGACGCTACGATCATCCAGTGTGCCTAAAGCTGGATGAGAGATATTCACAAAAAAAATAATTATTGGTGGTGTTCAAAGAGGCTCTGTGAAGCCTCAAGCGCACTAATCAGAACTGGCACTGTGTTGGGTTGGACCCAGCGCTGTGTAGTGTCTTGCCCACTTGTGGGGGGATGGGCGGCAGACTTAGCAGCGGGTTTTGATGTGTCATGAATGGTCTGACTGCTTCCATGGGATTTTTTTTCTTCCCCAAGTCACTTAAGTGATATTTAGTCTGCTATAATGTACCGAGCTGTAATGTAGCCGGCTCCAGATGTCTGAACCCTCCCGATTGAATGACAGGAAGTAACTGTACAGCCTGCGCTTATTAACGTCAACATAAAGGCCAGACTTGTTTACCAAGGCGCCGCTAGTTCGCTTCTGTAGCACTGGTGCAGTGGCTGGACGGAGCCGGCTTTGTGGGCACGGGCTGTTGGGTGTCACGTCGGCTATGGAAGGTGACCCCCCCCGCGGCGTGGCCAGCGCGGTTCCCGCGATCTCGCCCAGTGCCGGGGAGAGCGAGATGCATCGATTGTGGGTCACGCGGATTAGCTTGGCGTTTCGTGCCGTGGTGGCGACGCCTGGTCTCCGCCGGCCGCGATCAATTTAACGCGAGTCCGTTCACAGGCACGGATTACACCTGGCCGCTGCTTAACGGGATTCCCATCATGCATTGCGCTGTCAAACACAGCACGGCCTACAGACTGTGTGGCGAAGGTGACCGGCTCTATTTTTTTATTCTTTGTTTCTGTACCACTGAGATTGATACTGAGAAATATTGTGACCCGGCTGGTTTTCTCGCTTGAGTTGGTTCCCTAGAACTGTCCAAAAGTTAAGCCGGGTCGGATCCGACACAGGATCAGAGCCGATACCTCCTCCAGGACCATGGGAAGGAGGCGGAGATCCACCCTGTTCACACGCAGGATGGGAACGGCCAGTCTGCACGGAGGATGGGAAAGTCTCAGCCTTCCCACAAAGGTTTCCAGCCAAAAAATTAGCTGCAGGTGAACAAACAGGGCGTATCGTTACCCAGGCGGCAACCGGCAATCCAGACACAACTTTGCCTTATAGAAGGCCAGAATTAGCAGGAGTTTGCGTTTCTAATGCTCTGCTGCAGTAGTCACTGCACCTTCAGCGCGTGCCCAGGCCGGTATCAGCCACGTCACACTTAATTAAGACCGGAAAGCGCCGAGCGGCTGGCGCGGATGAAGGTGGCGCTCGCCCACGTCGTGGAGCCACTCTCCCCCTTTTCCTCCAGCCTGCTTGGACTGGCGGACATTTAGAATCTCATCTGCTAATGGTGTGCTAAAGCGAGCTCATTTTATGCTATTAATTTGCCTGGCGGATGCTGTTATCCACAGTGATTTACTGAGCCCACCGTTTTACTTCTGACCTGTTTATACAGCTGGAAATTTTACCGAGGCAATTAAAGGCAGTTTAAGTTCCTGTCCCGAAGGCACAGGGGCAGTGGCCCTCGTGGGACTTCCACCTGCTTGGATGTGGATCCCTTAACCGTGATGCAGAGTTCTGCTCTGTAAAATATGTCCTAATCCGAGGAGACTGGCACAGAGTGCACTTTACTTAATTATTGGGGGGGTCTTCTGAATTAATTTGGGTGCAGGATTTTCAAGACTGCTGGAGTCTTGTGCAAAGATACCAGGCTGTATATTTAACTTTGGAATTTAAAAATATTGTGATTGCAATTTCTACGATAATTCTTCCCATCTTGGTGAGGCCTCTGTTTCAACTGGATTCCGGTTGGGGTCACCTTCCGTCCTTGCCTCTGCTTACTCCCAAATTGCTAAATAAACTAATGTTTATTTTAATTTTGATTTATCCTTCCACGTGTACCTACCGAAAAGCGTTATGCCCGTATAAATCACTCCAGTAAAATAAGCTTCATTGCCGTCTCACGTCACTTTAAAATTATTTAGCGGTGCAAGTTAGTTCTTGTTAGTCTCTCTCCGCGTGACTAACGGCGCGTTTTAACCCTGCACGCATGGGAACGGGCGTTAGCCTTCCGTATGTGATTTCCTTTCAATCTCGTTTACAGAAGTGGATACTCCACCGTGCATTTTAAAGTAGCTCGCAGGGGGTGTTGTTTTTAACACAAAAAAGGGTTAGGAGTATTAGTGCATGAACAGTAAGTGGCTCTCAGCTCGCCGTGAAAATAATCAGTGGGAGTAAAATGACACTCTGCCCGGCGATCGATTGATTTTTGTTACAGCTGCCTGCAAAGAATATCATTATTAAAAGTGATTGGAAGGCGGGGTGTAATCTGCAGGGTCGATTACATTGGCAACAGACAAAAAAATTAAGCAGAAAGTTAATCTTGCTGGCCGAGAACCACGAAATCTCAAATCCTTATTATGGGAAAACGTCAAGGGTTCGGCTGATAAAAAAAAAAAAAACGAATCCCTTAAAAGCAACAGTGGCAGTTAACGGGTTGAATACAATCAAATCCGCCTTTGAAAATCATTCTTTAAGTTCTGTTATCCTGAAAAGAAACTTTAAGGCGCTTATCCCTTTCTCCTCTCCTCATTTCCTTCCCTCCTTTCGAGTCCAAAGTGCCTCCAAGTCGCTTTGCTCCTGGATCTTCTCAATGTCCTTCCCACAAAGGGATAAGGGAAGAAGTGAGTGCGGAGGAGCGGGGCGGTTTAGGCGGAGAAGTGAGACTCGCCCTACCCGTCTTTTGTCTTCCCGTTGTTGGCCTTGTCTCTCCCCCGTCCCCCGCACGGTGTTTGCAGTCGCTGCCCGGATCCCCCGCCGCGGAAATGCGGATCTAGTCGGCGAAATCCCATTAAACGGAACCGATTTTTATATGAAAAGGGATTTGCATTTAAAGCGAGCCGCACCCCGGCCGTATCTCTTTCGGTCGTTTAATCCCATGATTACCCTCTTGACGAGTTAAACAGCCGTCGACTTTGACTGCTGGCTGGGGGGAACCTCGTTTCGGCGACTCCTGGTCAGTTGGCCCCCCTCCGCTTCTTTTCCATACGGTTTAATAAATTGCCTGCATCCGTACAAAAATAAACCCCAAGGCTGAGTGCAATTTTTTCCCTTATTCTTTAATAGATATATGCACGTATAGCATAAATCAGGGTCGACGGGAGAATTTTTATACGAAACACAAACTTCAGATTACATTTGCAACAAGGCGGAACACAGTTTTACTATGTTAATTTTAGTATATGGAAACCTCGTCGTGGACGAAGCAACTGTTCCTATGAATAATTTAAATGCCTAAGTAGTTCCCAGGCGACTATGCCTTTGAAAAATGAATTTGTGTGTTTTGCGCGTTTTTTCCGTTTTTTGGTCTTGTTAGTGTGGCATAAGGGATTTCTTTTTATGGATTTTTTTGCGAGTTTTATGCAGTGATATTGTCAGCATTCTGTTTAGTATTTCTGGCCTTTTGTATTTGCGGAGTATTTGAATGTGTTGCCTTCATTTCAGCATAGAGAGTAGGTTCTCTTTTGAGGGGCTGTGACTGGGTCCCTCTTTTCATGAATGGATCTGTCGGGCTCGCCTCATTTTCACTCCCGTTGACACCATCAACACCCTGAGAGGCGAGACATGGAGCGAGTTGGCAAAGAACGCCATCCCTCCCCTCCCACGCATACAACTCCCAAGGAGATTCGGGCAGAGAAACGCAGTGGGGAAATGCACGGCAGGAGGAAAATCCAAATAATGCTGTGTGTACGCAAGCGAATGTATGCCATAGCTCCAAAAGTATTTACTCTGCGGATTAATGATAAACTGGGGGCCCACTAATCTCGCCGCGATCCACTGTCGCCACGGCCGTGCCGAGTCCCCGAGCGCGGTATGTCTGCATGTGCGCGGTTTGTCCTCGGCGGGGTCATGATCCGGGAGAATGTTCGGTGCCTGGCCTAACGAACCGCGGCTGAACGGACCGCAGGTCTTCGGCCTGGTGGCCGAGGGGTGCCCATCTGCTGCCTGGCTAAAATAATTCCCCTTGAAAAACAAGACACACCGCATGTGTGCCCCCTTCCTCCCGCTGGCCCTGTACCTAACGCCTCTTTGGCGACCTTACCCCCCCCCCCAGCACTTCCTCACATGGCCGGCACAGGGTTCATGCACCGGTGTTCATTAATCTGACTCGTTCTGTAACACACACCCCCCCCTCCCTCAACAACAAGAAGGCTCCAGAAAGTGTGTGTGTGTGGGGGGGGGGGGTTGCGGGTGGCCTCGTTCGAAATGTCACGGGTCGGATGCGATGCCCCGAAAATGGCGTTTCTGAAGTGCCCAGCCCTCGATCTGCACCCCCCACGCAGTTTACAGTGTGGGAAGCCTTCGAGAGCAAGGTGGAGAGCGCTTCAAGAGTCCTCCGGTTATTTTTAAAAAGGCACGGGGTGGCGGTGGTGGGGGGGTTAGATGCTTGTCAAAGCTGCTGTTTGCTTGGGTCTGCTGGAGGGAAATAAGCAAAAAAAAATGAAAGCTCTGGGATTAAGATGAAAGACCTCCCCCCCACCCTCCCTGTGCGCGGTGAGAGAGCCTCCGCCGACCCGTGGCGCCCCCGTGTGCCTTGCCGTCAGACAGCGGCCGCCGTTCCTACCCGATCTCGCGCGGCCGCGCTTGGCTGCGGATTATTCCGCTCATCTGGAACCCAATGCCGATTCTCCGGGTGCCAGCTTTGAGGCGCCCACCTCCCGGTGCAGATTAGTCACACAGGGCTGTACGTATGCATGTGTGTGTGTGCGCGCGTGTGCATCTCTGGTACTTTCAGGCCTCGTGTATTTCTGTTCTGCCCTCCCACTGCACGTGAGCCCAGTCCATAACGAGAGGCCTCCCCACCGGAGGTCCAGTGTAAATATTACACTTGGGATGGGCGGCGGGGAGGGGGGTGGTAAGAGGAAGTTGAGACCTACGCTGTAATGTTCGGGTTAAGCAAACACCCCTTAGAGAGATTGAAACTGATTTTTCTTTGGCCCCCACAGTCACTGAGGAGAAACAAGGTAGTGGATGTTGGGGGGCAGGGTGGGGGGTTTTAGAGGGGG
>JAAGVU020000062.1:156626-167615 GCA_011763525.2 Mormyrus iriodes | reverse complement strand
TACCCCCCAAACAGTCCCCACTGGGACAGCTCATATAAAAACCCAGTGGATGAGGCATCAAGACCCCCCCCCCCCCCCCTCGGTGAGCAGGATTTACTGTACAGTCAGTCACTGCTCAGCTTAGCTGAGGGGGAAGCTAACGAGAATTGGGTTAAGCTTAAGCCTGCCTGTGATTGGCAGCGCATAACAGCCCTGCCCACTCTCGAATGTAAAGCCTGGCTCGTCCAATCAACACCAAGATACAAAGCCACCTGCGTTCAATGCATGTTACAGCGTTTACACGGCTGTGCATTTAATGGCCTGATTTCACTAAAGGTACGACAGAACAGCCCTCCTGAGCCCACAGACCTGCTCCATTCTGCATAGTACCCACCCGAGAGCCGAGAGTTCTGTACTTTGGGTCAATAGCACATACATGAGCACCATAAACATACGTGTAAAAACACTGACTCCCTCTGGCACATCTGGAAAACATCAGCACTGGGAGAGAAAATGGAAAGAATTATATATATATGAGAGAGAGAGAGAGAGAGAGAGAGAGAGAGAGAGAGAGAGAGAGAGAGAGAGAGAGAGAATAAAGAGCTGTGTGTGTTGGAAGGAGGACAAGACTTTACTGACAGGATACGCTGTGCAAGATCTTGTTCCCCAGAACAATGGGAATGTGATCTGGAATGGGGAGGGAGAGAGAAAGAGAGAAAGAGAGAGAGGGAGACAGGGAGAGAGAGAGAGAGAGACAGAGAGAGGGAGCAGACCCATGATGGAAACCAGAATTAAGTGCTTGTTCAGAGGGCGCGGACCTGCTGCTCCCACAGTACTGACACACACTCGCACTCCGCTAAAGACTCATCCGGTGGCATTCACGCTGTCTTCCAGAATCCCAGCGGAGAAAGCCGGGAGAATGACCTCAAGTTAAATATAGCCATAAGAGAACCCTTCAGCACACTAACCTGCCCAGACACACACAGGCACAGGCACCCAGTGTCAGGGTAAGCAAAACAATCACTACGCCAGAATGCCATTAGATCTAACGACCTTCTGCGGAGAGCCCACTAAACTCAAGGCAGTTATTTGTGGATGTGAGCCCCGCCTATGGGCAAAATAGCGAGCACAAGGCTTTCAAACTTTAGGTGGTTTATAATATTCCTCATAATTCATATATCTCAGCACTTCAGTATTAAAAGAAAAACAAGAAAGAGAGCTTGACAAGTTAACCCTTACTGGCAAGGAGTAGAGTTTGTAATAACAGACTCAAAATGCATTCTAAGGTCATTTTATGCTGTCAAATACTGATGTCCTGCCTTCATCTAGACTACAGACTCTCTCCTCTGATTCTCAGATAGATATGGTCATTTTATACAATTAGCATATATAATTGATCAAATTTGTGCTGGAAATTATACCAGAGTCACTTCAATATATCAAAAACGAATCAATTTTATCATTTTCAAGACATACCCGTGAATTTTCCTACAAAAATTGCTTAAAATGAGCCCCATCTAATAGCATTCTATAACATTTAATAAATCCATCTAATGTTATTAGCTGAAGCGCGTTCTCCCAAGTCTATTGCAATTAAACGTCACGGTGGAATATATTCACGACGGGAAACACAGGGGAGGAAAACACGGTCAAAAAGGTTAAACGATTCATTGGCTCTAGGAAAGGCTGTTTATTTAATATTGTAGGAAAAACGGAATAGAAAATTAACATTAGCATGAGTTTGTTGGCGCTTGACTAGCGGTCATCGCCGCGCCACGCCGGCCGATGTGGGCCGCATCCAGCCCGGCACATTTCCTGAAACGGTGCGTGATTTAATGAGAGCGATGGCGATCAAAGTGACTCAACTAATTCAATAACGTCTCAAATATCTGAAACTTGTAAAACCTCTTGCAGCACCGTGTTTCGCCGAGCGCCGCGTCAAATTAAACAGAATTTAATTTAATGCGTAATGCTGGATGTTATAAATTGGTTAAATAAATGCGAACGTGAAGATATATAGGACGGGATTAATGCAAATGACTTCATGGGAAAGATCTAATGAGATTTATCAAAGCTGGCAGAAACCGGGGGAGGTATCGTTGCGCAATTATTTTTAGAGGTCAGAGAAGCGTGTTTGGTATTTTTCTCCGCGTTATTATGCATTAAAATTAGACCGGACGGAAAGCCTCTACACAAGCAGCGAGGGTGATTTAAACCGATGGTGTAAAAGATGAAAATGACAACGATATTAAATTTACTGGTTTGGGGGGGGGGTGATATTATCGTAATGTCAAAATAATAACAGTGAGCTATTGAATTCGGCGTTATTCTGCAAACAGCTTATTTGCTGCGCACCAAATGCAACGATCAGGCTGTTCAGGAGCTGTTCTTATCATAAAGCATAGGCCTATTTTAGCAGGATTCTTTCTTTAAATGGGAGGAAAAAATTTTGGCAACTGTAAGTTTTGGACACTGAATGCGAACCGCAAACGTACTGGGTTGCGATGAAGTCTCCAAACGACACTCCGCAAGTGTGACGCCGGGGCGACTTGGGTTCTTACACTGTTCTGTATGCGGCGAACGTACTTTCGCTTTAATTAATCATTTAACAAAAGGGTACGACGTGGAGAAAATGAGATACACGTCATGTTGAAAGCTAATTTGTTTTCTCTGTGGGGATGAAAGGGAGATAACGTTGGCAGACTTTAATCTTCAGTAACGGAGACGCTGTTCTAGGTTTATCGCGTACGGGCGCTTTTCGCGTTAATGCGAGGGAGATCGGCGCAGGCTCTCCTCCTCATGTCTATCTGTAAAGATCTATGTTCGTCTGGGAAGGCGATTAGACGCACCCGTACACCGCGACTGAAACACTTTAACGTCGCAGAGTTTAACACGAGTGGGAGGAAGGCATCTCTCCTTGGAAGTCAAGCTGATGGTGAACAGCGGTAATCGCGATAAAAGCCGGTAATACTGAGGGCAGCCACGAACATAAGCAGAGCACATCTTTGCTGTCGGGATTTCCACACATTGATTGCTATATGCCGTCCTCGCAGTTATTTCAAAATCATTATGCCGACGGAGATAATGATCATATGAAAGAATCACCCCTTACAAGCAATGACATCGCCAATGTACTAGTGATTACAACAAGGAACGTGGTCGATACCTCTAGATTTAATGAACCGTCATACTAGCTTATCTGGCGTGGTAATTTCAGCTAAAAATATAAATTAAAAAAAATCCAACGCTCCCGAGCGAACGTGTCGGCTCTACCCGGCAATTTGCCATGGGGTGGAAGATCGGGGCGCGGTTCGCGAATTCTCCACCTCCGCCACGGCCTTCCCACGGTCCTTACAGCAGCTGGGAGTTTTCATTACTATACTGACTGCATCTGCATGACGCACAGATCCTACATCATCTGATCGATCCAGACCTTCTTAAGCTCACAGGAGTCACTAATTCACCGGACCAATTAGCCAGCGGAGTCATGTGACCAGCAGAAGGCAACTTCTTGCCAGGGATACTTGTGAAAGGGAGTGGGGAGATGGACCAAGAGGCTGGTCTGTATCGGCGGGATCTGTGGGGGACGTTTGCATGCCTCTCTTATCCTTTCATCATCGCCTCCCCTTTAAAGACTCTTGTCGTTTTTACATCCCTCTCCTTTGTACCCTCTCGTTCTCCATCTATTCAGGCGACACACCTTGGCTCTCACCCGCACTTTTCCCTGGTCCTCATTCAACACCCGGTCTCCGGCCTCCCCCTCCCCAGATACACACACACAATGTACAAATTCCATTGCCTCTTTGTGCCTCTCTACACCTCACCACCGAGGGCCTTTAATTGACGGTAATTGGGGTGGGAGGGAGTATGTGGCGGGGGGGTTATTATATACGGCTGGCTGTACTAGACCCTGAAAATTACCCAAGGGAGAAGGAACAAGTGGGGGCAGGAGTGAATGAAAACAGAGAAGGAATGAAGGAATGGGGGGGGCTGGCAGTCACAGAAAACAGGGAGCAAAATTTCAGAGCCACAGCTTTGCATTGTACTACCACGGACAGTAATTACTACTACTGGTCGTTACCTGAGATGTCTGTTCTTGTCAACAGCAAATCAAGGTCGTTCTTTGTGTAATGTTCTTTAAACATGAACCTTGGCGGACTGCAAAAAGACCACGCATGCAGAAGCTCCGGGAATCCCACCCACACACGCATAACACACTAGACCGCCTACTCGGGACTGGTCTCAGCCAAGAGAAAGTCAAAAAGAAAAATTCCCTTTTTGGGGGGGAGGGGGGTGTGCAAATTAACTCATTCCTCCGAAATAAAATATAGAAGCATAATAAATGTAGCACTGGTGTCGATAAACATGGGGGGGGGGGGGTGTCGAGATCAAAGGCGCGCTGCAGCGCGCGCCCCTTGGGGACTGCGTCATCCGCTGATCCGGCCCGCGGCAGCCGTCTGCACCGTTTCAGCAGCACCCGCTCGAAGAGAGCTCGGCAGCGCCGGTACCACACAGCCCGACTGGGTCCGACTCACTGCGATCGCCCGTTTTTGTGGCGGTATTACTGGCACCTGTGGCTCATGGACGGTCATTCAGAAACGGCGGACATAATCCATTAAAATAACAAGCATTAAGTGTAGGCGCGAGTAACTGTATAATCTGCCCAGAGCACACTGATTACTCCAGTTAAGGTAATGATGCGATGTAATGAGGGAAATGCTTCAAAACCAATTCTGGGTCAGATTCAGCACTCTCCGCTATACGGCTGGTTTGGCCCAGTTACCTCTCGTTCTCATTTGGTTAAAACAGACAGGCACTAATAGGGCTCAGTGATGGCAACGACAGTGGGTTTGGAAAACTCGTTTATATCCCCAGTATTGCACAGGGAACAGAAGCAATCCATAGTCTGTCAAAGAGGCAACATGTAAAATCAAACTGATTTGGGTTCTTCAAGACCAGGAGTGGCGACCACTTCATTTCAGCAGCAACCCTCCCAGTCTCCACAGGGCGCAGGGAGGAGAGGGGGGCATCGTGTGACCTCTCCACACTCCCGCCACGAACACTCGACCATAAAAAAATGTATCCACGGGCAGCAAGCAGCGTGGGGCTTAAAGAGCTGGATTCGTACCCAAAATGTCGCTGGTTCACTATTCGTTGCCCTTGAGCACAAGGTACATAGCCTTTTCCAGATGGAAAAAAAATGCATGTCGGTTAAGTCCGTGAGAGTTAAATGCACCGGCTAGAGTCGCTCAGTTATGCTGACCTGAATCTACAGCACACTCTAGTGTTCATACTGTGGAATTGTTTCATTTGTACGAGCGCCCCGTAATGGATATTAAGCGTGTGATATGCTGTAATTAGTCCGATAATTTTGCGGCTCACAAACGTTCAGACAGCCGCAGTCAAAACATCACGCCGTGGTGCCGATCTGTGCATTAATTATCTGTAATAGGTCTGTTCAGTCAGATTTACCATTTCAACAGAGCCGAAAATATTAAGTCTTACATAAACACACAAACTCTTGTGGTCTTATTTTTACACTCAGGTGAAAAAAAGAACAGCTTCGGACAGCGTGCTTACGTAATGGTTTATCCCTGTTTCTGCAGCCTGCATTTCACGGACGAGGCTCAGTAACTCGCAGTTACATTATGATAGATTTATCTGTATTTATTTTTGTGCCATTTTATCTGCGCTTACGTTGCTTGTTCCCCAAGATTAACTTCAACAGTTCACCCGTGTCACGCGGTGGAAAATCATTTTCTAAATCACAAAGGAAAAGCTCTTACTGCAGACGTCCCTTTTGTGTGGACACAGAGCTGTTTGACTGTTAAGAGTGATGAATGTGCCTAGTGCACAGACCCACCGCGCACCCCCCCCCCCAACTGTGTGCCGTTCTGCTGAGTCATCGGGCACGAAAGACCCTGGCAACAGCGTCGGTTCTGGTGGGAAAGTGGGCAGGGGTCGGGACCTGAAGCCGTGCTGTATCCGTGTGTTTCTGACCGCGGGTGTTGTATTACGTCACAGGTGCTGTCTAGGCACCGCTAAGACAATGCATGCACCCCCCCCCCACAAACACAGTCTCACTCTTCTTCATCTATTTCTACTTAACACTCAAGATTGAAAGTTGCAAGCAGCCTTGCAGTTCAAGAGCTTTTATATTTGGCACGGGAGGGAGGGGGTGCACTGTTGCGCGGTACTCGACTTCAGTTATTTCGGTGAAAACGCGTGACATTTACCAAATGTAAATCTGAAAAAGCTACACATCTCGGTTTGGACGGATGTAAATGTCACTCACAGCTAGATTCTGCCGCACAGATCCGGTCCCATCACCCCCCCCCCTCCATCGTCCCTGCCTCTCTCGTTTAGGTCTCTCCCAGCTGCACCTGGTTTGTGCGTCTCAGCCGATTATAACGTCTGCTAAGACGGAGGCGTGAAGGACCCTCAGAACAGAATCAAGACGTAGCCCCTCGACCGATATATCTTTGCTTTTTTTCGATCGCTACACATCCTCAAATTACTCATATTTGTTACAAGTCGACCTGAATACCTTCCAGTGTCATTTTCACAGGCACGTCTGACAGTGTGCAACACTCTGAATGGGAGCATCTGTCACAGGCTCTTAGCAGAGTTCTCCCGATCCTTCGCTATCTGCTCCTGGCTGCCCTCTCCCACCCCAGTCCTGCTCTCCAAAATAATGAGTTAAGGTGAATCAGGATGGCCTATACCCCACTTCTCCACCCCTCCCCCCACGCTGGACAAAGAGGAGCAAGGACCACCGTGAACCGCAGACGGAGACCCACCCAGCACGTCCCTCGGCATCGCGATCCTTATCGGCGCCCTACAAACAGCCGTGACCCACCTCACAATAAAGGTTACGGGAAACTGACTGGAGGAGGCTATTCGTGCGCACTTCGCCCCCCTGTTCGCAAAAACCGCGGCGGCAGCACGGACGGAGACCGACGTCCAGAAAAGCGAACATTGCACGGAAATCAAGAAGCGTGACCAAAAATATGTTAAACTCAACGCAGCGTACAGTGTAACGGAAATCACTGCTGCTGAACTGAGTCAACATGTCTCAGCCCGGAGGATGTTTCCCATGGGATCTCAGAGAACCCAGGGGTGTAATTATTTAGATGTTCGAAGTACGTACTATATTTCGGACCACTTTCAGGCAGAAAGTGTTAAAGATGATAGTGAGAAAATCTCTGCTTAGTGTGAAGGAAAACTTTGTAATTAATTTATTTCAGCCTCTCGTTTGTATGATTGCGGGACACATTTTACTGAGATGATCCAGCGCTGCAAAATAACACTTTTGATGTGTAAGGAACGGGGAACTGGAAGGTATGACCATCATTAGCAGGATACTGGAAAGGGAAAGTTTCTCACAAGAAAGCAAGGCAAGGCGGAGGCGTGTGAGACGAACTTCAGATCAAGCCCCTGGGCCCGCATCTGTTCGCAGCACAACAGGAAAGCTGCCCTCTTACTTTACTTAGGAGAATAATGAACTGTCACACGTGATTTATGACCCACAATGATATATAAGTTAATTTAAAAAGAAATTAATCTGGCACTTCAATTTACCGCACGTCTATATTTAAAAATATGACTTTTAATATTTACTGTTTGGCAGTTCTTAAATGCTTCTTTTAATCATTTCCAGTTAAATTCTTGCCGTATAGTTTTCAATTACATTTCACCTAGTAGCCTATAATCTAAGGGCAATAACATGTAGATAATGGAGCCCGAAAACTTAAGGCTGGACAGGTTTATTACCTGCCGGATCATGCCCGACAAATATTTCGGCTTCTCTTCCCTCCCATCATCCATGCTCCTGGGCCGTTCTTGGTTTTGATTTTCGCACCCACTTTTTAAGACAAAAAAAATCAACGATAATACTACGAATTTAAACACACACCGGCCATTTTTTATTAAATAAATACACCATCATTTGTGAATGTTTGTTACGTTGGATTAACCAGTGGGTAACGTAGAAAATTGCGGTGGTGGGGCTTTAAATAGACGCAGCTAATACACAGGATTAAATTGTTCCGCGGCACATTTTATCAGATATGGGCGTTTTTAATGGCATAGAAATAAAATTAACTTTGAGATGACTAAAACGTTTTGCAATCGTAATTCGTGTACGGGCCTAACTATCACATAGGCCTGTAAAGCCTTACTTTTGTTTTATTCGCTAACAATGCCAGCCTGAATATTGTTGCTTGAACCGACAACGAATAACGCTTCCTACGTTTAATTGTTGTTCGTCTGATTGTTCATTAGGCTCCTTAATATCGCCATATGAAGCAGAATTAACATTTCGCGGCGCTCTAGCGCGCATTTCACTGGACCGGGGCTTCCTGGGAAAACGAGGAATCGAAACTAGAAAACTGAAATACGCAGTACATATAAATGTTTATATCGGCTTCCAGGAGCGCTTTTACAAGTCAGACAGGCCAACTTCTTAAACAGAAATCAATCAGGAATGCTTGGGCTGGGGGTTGAAAATGGTGAAAATCAGAGCCGATATATTTCACTCTCCTGTAGACTTAAATGCAGTGGGCCTATTATCGCAGAAATGACACCAAATTCGTGTAAGTCGCTCACAATGGGTTTAATGTAATTTTCACTGAATATGTAGGCCATTGTCAAATGATGAAATAATAAAATGGATACAACGGTAGGACCGAATTAATGTGCATCTTTACACCACAAGCAGGGTCAAAGCACTAGAAAGAATTGTAACCGCAGCGAAGCACTAACAAGACATTATGTTGCGGTAAAATTTGGAACAAAATTTTAAAATCTGCCCCGTCCCACCACCAGAGGGCGCATTTTGCTTGCCAGTGGTATTTCATTTTCAAAGATTTCTTTTTTGGTACTAAACATTGACGCACCGTGATCCACACCTTATACCATCGATATATATTTAACCCCTGTGTATTTTACTTCTTACGTTTTAAATTCTATAGAATTTGTCCTCATTTTGAAAATGTATTGGGGTCACTTCGACCCCAAAAATAACACAGGGGTTAAATCAGACGCAGCCTCCTTCCTATTAGGGACCAGAAAAATCACATTTCAGTATGTGAAATGAAAAAGAAAGTGACGTTTTCGCCTGATGAGAGGACACTTTATTATTGATATTCCTTCATAAATAAAGGACAGACGTAAAGTAATAAAAATGTATAAATGGGTGCTGTGTGGATGAATTCTGATGGGTTTTATAGCACGTCGTATGACGGCACTCGGCATGAATAATGGTTTTAATATGCATTCACTAAGGGTGTGAAAAACATCACCAAATAAATTTTCCTCATTTCAAGGTCCCTCAATCCCCCCAAAAATCCCACCCCCACAAGGTTTCAGTGGTATTTCCAGAAGTTTCAGCAGGTGTATTGAGTTTGAGCCTAACGTACTGAGCTTCTATAGAGAGAAGAGGTTTGTGCCAAAGCGTGCAGCCAGAAAACAGTGTCATCCGCACATATCAAATAAACATTTGTCATATTAAAAAACTGTCTTCATGTGACTTGAAAAAAAAGGAATTTCTGTTGGATCATTGGCTAGTTTGTGCTTTGTGGTTTAGCTTATGGCTCTACCCCGTAGGTCTGAGAGGGTTGAGTGCTTAACACAAGAGTCCAGGTGGCACCTCCCACAGGCCGCGGACCCGGATCAGATCTTGTAGATGCCCAGGAAGGTGGCGTGGGGAGGAAGGCCGATACCAGCGTTCTTGCGAGGGACTGAGAGCTCCAGGACGGAACCCAACTCCAGGTAGTGTGCACCTGTAGGGGGGTGGGTAAGTGGGAGTGTGGGTGATTCAGTATCATTTAACTATGGGGGGGTGGGGTCAGAGGGTTCCATCAATTATGACCCAATGAAAATAATAATTAAATAATACAACCACCAATCAAAACTGAGTAGACTCAGCGGGAGTAAATCATGCCTGTATATAAAGTGCCCTGGGCAGCGTGGGTGGGACTGACCAGCGGTGTAGCAGGTGTTGAGCGCCTCGCTGTGGTTCCGCGGCATCCACCGAAGGCACTTCATCAAGCTGCTCTCGTTGTTTTCGCGGTACTTCTTGATCACGTGGCCCATGACAAACGTGGGGTCCTCATACAAGACCTGCCGTCCAAGTAACATTTTCACCGACAAATAACCCTCGACGAGGAAACACGAGATATTTACATTTCGTGCACTATTTTTTCGGTTTCGCGTTTCTTTTTCTCCAATACATGAGAATGATAATTTAAAACGAAATTCCAGAAATTAATTATGCATTTTTTTTAATCCGTCAACTTTTCTGTTTATCTACCTGACTGTAGATGAAGTAAAGCCCTCCTCTCGTCACGGTTACAGTTTCCCCAGATACCTGCAGTCCCTCACCTTGACTCTGTCCCGCAATCCATTTCACCAGCGTCTTGTCATCTTCGTCTGACAAAGAAAGGGGTAAGACAGGAGGACAGCGAGATGGGCACAGGCGGCAGCCACGTCAATCACTAACACCCACGTGCGGATCCGCTAATCTCAGCTGCCATCGTTTCTTAAATGCTAGACCGGCGTATGAGTGACCTGGGCAAAGCAGCGCCATACAAGGAAATAATACAGAGGAAATTACGTTCGGAGAGAAATTCGATAGGACGCTGGGGGGGGGGGACATGCACTTAACGGGAAATCTAAAATAGGGCGGCGTAGTGAGGCATTCCAAGAAGGAGACGTTTAAGGGAGCCATCGTGTGGGAAACGAAACCCGCCAAACTGGATCCAGACTTACCATAGGAATGGGTCGAGACCGGATGAAGGTGCAGAAAAGTACGCTTCCCTTAAGATAAACGAAACGTAATGTTGATAAACTATAGTGATTTTCACAGGACGGACACTTTATCATTGTTACATTATAAAAAAAACAATGTTATTGTGTTTGGTTTAGCACTACGTTACGCTGGTGTCATTAATACCGATCACGGTCGGCCATTGACATGAGCGTAATCGTAATGCGTTAATAAGGGCGCCG
>JAAGVU020000062.1:144242-156526 GCA_011763525.2 Mormyrus iriodes | reverse complement strand
GTGATTTTCACAGGACGGACACTTTATCATTGTTACATTATAAAAAAAACAATGTTATTGTGTTTGGTTTAGCACTAAAGATGCAGCGCTGAAATATCGGTCTTGAAACATTACGCTGGTGTCATTAATACCGATCACGGTCGGCCATTGACATGAGCGTAATCGTAATGCGTTAATAAGGGCGCCGTATGCGGCATTCCGGCAACACCGGCCTATGTCACAGCAGCGAAGCAGCAGGTGGGGGGGGTCACTTACTTTGTCCTAGCTGCCGCTGCTTACGCGGTGTTAGAGAGGTAAGGTCTCTCTTTATTCGGCCCACATCCTGGCCAAGCACGGTGCCCTGGCATCTGCACAGGTCTGCTGTCGTCCCGGGGGCATTTAAGAGACAAATATAGATTCATCCAATAGACTCATCCGGCAACGCATTCGTCACTTACACCGTGTGATGAATTGGGAAGGAGGTACGGTATCTCACATTGACTTTCTTTTAAATCTGATATAGCCTACCAATTCTGCTTTCATGTATACAAAATATACAAAATGTATACATGGTAACGAGTCGATCCAGTGATATGCAGTGTAATGTTTATTGCGATACTGTGGGCATATAACTAATGTTAATATTCCCATTTGTCGCCACTATTTGTATTTTTCAAAAGAGAAGTGGATAAATGAGACATTCTTGACATTATTGATATATTGATATAATGCATTACCTACGTACACTGTTCACGTAGTGTTTCCCGCCTATTGTAAAACGTGGTTTATCCGTATAAAATGCGCTGCCTGGGCATTTTGTTGAAATACCTCCACGCGTAATCGATATGGCGATCAGCGCGTCGTTGTGCGTAAAACGCAGCATCAGCTAGTTTCTAAGAGATAGTTAAGTATTGTGATTTAAAGGAAAATAACAGCGATCGGAAGCGAAACACCGGAGGGGCGCAGCGCTGCCCCCGAGCCTGGACACTCACCCGGAGCGCAGCGCGGCGGCGGCGCCCCCGCATCCTCGCCGCACAGCGCTCCTACGCGGTGCTTCAGCTCCCACAGCTCCAGCCGAAGTTCCCGGATGTGGGCGCATTGCAAGAGAAGCAGACCCAGGCAGGTGCAGGTCGCGGCCACCCAGGCGGTCCACGGCGTAAACGAGTCGGGGAATCGGGGGGCCGCCATGGGCCCTTTTCTCGGACCGGACATAGCGGGATGGGGGGAGAACACAAATCGAAACGGCGGTCGTGGGACTTTTATTTTGCCCTCCGTCTCCCTTTAATAAACGAATACATTTAACTTTCGCAATTTTTTTTTCAGATCGCATGCTTCCACGGAAGCTGGGGGTGGCTGAAATATTTTGCCTATCGTGTTTCTTTTGGACGGACGCTGCTGTCATTCAGTGACTCACTGGAACCAGCTGGCAAAGCTGAGATGTCAGCTCTGCCAGGCCGTCGCAAAACTGCCCAGTAGGAACACACGCAGTCTATGTGAAAGCAGGAGGAGAAATCGGGTCTCAGCATTAGTATTTGGGCTGTAACCACCTCGTTTGCAATATTAGGAACTGACGTTTAATGTAATCACATAAAAAAATTCTTTCCCCGAGAATTTACTTTGGCTCAATCAATTTAAACTTCGTTTCCTTAAGCATTAAAGCAGGAATGTTCGTCTAGTCAGTCTTAGAGGAAAATAGCCAGTACTCTGGCCAATTCAAGCCTTTTTACTGTAAATAGGAAAATAAACAACCAATAATTAACTAAACAACTAATCATTGTAATTTGTTTCCGCTAACTTTTACCCATTTTTCATGTTTACTTACGCGACACAAGGTCAGCGAGAGCGCTGACATTAAGTCAAAAATAAGAGACTGCAAAACAATACAGATCGCGGCACAGGGCAAGGTTTCAATGTCCGTTTTATTATCATTCTTGTGAAATATTAACATATCCGAAAATCAAGGAAAATAAAAACATTTACAGCACAGGAGGAAAAAATAATCTTAAATGACTTTATATATAAATAAGCATTTAAACACCAGTAGCGAATGACGTGGACACATGACTTACGTAATATTTCGTAAGTGATGCAAAAGATTGAAACTCATGCAGAGCAATTTATATAACAAAGCCGCAGCCACTGATCACACGGTCTTTAAAAAGAGGAAAAAACCGAAAAGATAAACTTTAAAACAAAATTGGATATGATCATGCAATTCCATCATAGACACCAGTATATTTAAAATGCGGAAGAATATTTTCTCCATATTAATCCAGAAAGCTCGTTATTTTTTAAATATATTCTCAGCTGTTTCATATTTTACATTATTTACAGACTAATGCATAATTATTAAATTCAGTCCTCCTCGAGCTAAGTCCTAGACTGATTGTTAGTGTTAAAAAAAGTCATTGTTTTTGAGAAATATTTTTTTCCATCGATTTTATTGGCTTCTTTTAAAAGTGCAGTGCCTAGCGAACTCTCGCAGCGTAAACTTTTAAGCTAGTTCAAGACCTCATTGGAACCCTGACGCAGACCGAATGCGCATTAAATGGATTCCTCTGGAGCGAAATCATCACTGTCACTTGACTCACCACCAGCTATCAGCTTTCCTACAGCGTCGGAAGGACCGACACAAAGACGCGCGAGTTGGTGAAAAAAGACGCCGATGCTGGACCTGAATTCCTTTTAAAATAGAAATATACATTATACGTCCTGTCCTGCACGCTGTGTCCTGGTTTGACACGTAGAAACATTGCATCATACGCTCATATTTGTTTGACATTTCTACCGAGTAAGATTCTGGAGCTACCAAATTAAGAATTTAAGGCACTGCACATTTAAAATGAGTAAAATATCATTTTGTACATACATCACATATACAAGTTCTTTATTACCTGAAACTTTTTCAGCAATACAACATAACTGACTCCGTGAAATAGGCTAGCAGTTAAAAATAATAAATAAAAACAATGAAATTAAGGACCTTGTGTAAGTGTCTGTCATTAATATATCTGCTGCTCAAGATTACCTCACCAGTTCTCCTACAGTGGACTACTGAGCGGTTCTGGGGCTAGGTTACGGTCCCAGTTAGACTGTCAAACCACAGCCACTGACCCATGACTAGCACAAAATCGGACTGGGGTGCAGAAAGGACACCCTCCCTGGTCAACATCTGCACCATCAACAACTGATGAGTGGCATTCCCAGTCAGAAACAATCGCTGAATATAGCCTACAAACTTAGGTAAGACTGACGGCCACTTCTACGTATGTTTATAGGCCTTGCTTTTAGGGGAATCCAAACCCTTTCCCGAACTGTATCTTCCTTCCTTCCTTATTGTAAAGGCACGTTACTGTAATTTTCTCAGCTGCGCAAACTTGACAATCCGCCTTCTAACCCTTCCTTGGAAATTCACCCTAACCCTCTCTCCTGGGATCAGTGTGTCCGCACCCTCATCTCCCCTTCTTTCCAAAACGAGGCCTGTGTGGATTGTCACATTTGCCAATCTGACCCCCCCCTACTATCCATCACCAACACCTGAACACAAACTGCAGCCTGACGGAAGAGTCAACGTACAAGTCATCGGAAATAGGCACATGCACTGTAAACCACACACACACACACACACACACACACACTAAAACAGTGCTGTGTGTGCGCAATCTCATGTCCTTCTCGTACTGAGTCAGGGCACACGTTCACCGGCAGCATCCGTTACTGAGCACTTCATTAATTAAAAAAAAAACAAAACAAAAAAAAAAAGGACAATAAATAGCACATTGAGGAATATGTACTGGTAGCCTGTGGCGCTGTCTTGGAGTCATCTGTTATAAACGACTGTAGAGCATAAGGCAGGTCCAAACCAAACCGAGCGGGTGAGTGAGGAACCAACGCTTTTTTTGGACCAATCAGACCAGCTGCAGCAGATGCACAAATCCAGTACCGAGCCACACAAAGCGCAAGTCTCACGAAGCCTGAATAAGTGTCTCTCGGACCTCAGTGTTTGGCCTCGCCACACGGCAGTCGATTATGCTTTGGAAATCAAAACTAAAAGTAAAAATACAGCTGGCATGACAGTAACGGCCCTACTGTCTCCCAAACTGACGTCACTGGCAGACCCTCGGGACCTCATCTGCTCATTTCAACTCCCATCAACCCCACCCCCGCCCCCAGACTCAAATGGTACAGTCCTCTGCTAAATCCGGCATTGGTCCGAGTCTAAAAAATGAACGCGCTAATCTGTAATTTTTGGGGGTGCACAAAATAAAGCAGAGTAAACGTTGAAAACCTCTCTGGATTAAGACTCGATGAGCTTTAATATCTGTCGACGTGTCACAGGTTCAAGTTAAGAGAGTCGATTCTTCAGCCGTTTCATAAAGTTACTTTTTTTCTCCCCATCTGAAGATACAGTAATATAAAAACATGCCTCAAAAAGGTAAATATTAAACAAATAAGAATGTTAGACATTAACAATGTAATATATTTTTATATATATAGTCTGTAAGAATACCACAATAGTACAATACATTCTGAAAAAGCGTTTGTCTTGCTTTGCGTTGCGAAGGGAAACAAAAACATTTAAAAAGAAAAGTCGCCTGAAGTGGAGAAATGACCCAAACACGTAAACTGCTTCTGTCCGAGGCAGAAAGATTAAAGGAAAATAAGGCAGACCCACGCACGTCCTACTGTCTCTTTCTCAAGAAACGATGAGGCAGAGGATGATAACGGGGAAGAGAAAGGGGGAAGTGAGAGCGGCGGCTGTCCCGGTGAACCACGCGGGCGGGTTTTGTACAGGATGGAGGGACCGTGTGCGGACTCCGCGAGTCACGTGAGGGAATTTGTGCGACTCCCGCGTGAGAATTTGCCCAGGAAGCAAAATGTCTGTATGAAAATCTGCGGTCGTGCCCCCCCCCCACTATCCCACAACCCCATCACCATAAATGAGGGGTGATCGCAGAGGTGGGCCAAGACGTGGAGCAGCGCCCTCAGGAGGCCAGGCCTCGCTTCTGCAGTCTCTCCATCTCTCTGCTCTGCTTGAGCTCCTTGATCCTGCAGGGTTTGGGGGTGGTTGGTGGTAAATTACCAAAAAAGTTGGGGGTGGCTAGGATGGCAGGAATCGAGAAAGGGGGGGTTACCTGTGTCGACAGCGGCGGAGAAAGCTCATGATCTTGCGGGCGGCCTGATCCTGCTTCTTTGTCAGGAACGACCCCCTGTGGAGGTCAGGTGTAAAGACCAGCGTCACAGCCCTGATTTAAGGGTGGGGGCACCTCTCACACACAGTGGGGCGAGGGGGAGGTGTCACACCAGTCTGACCGCAGGTACAGACCATACACAGCCTCTACACATTTTTCCTTTAATGGACCCCATTATGAAAATGGCTCTTTGATGGGTCATTTTCCAGGAAAGGTTCCCCCTTAAAAATGGGAATTTTCTGAGAACGGTTTAGGTTTGCAGAGGAAGGGGGAAAAAAAGTCTGGACACCGCCACAGAAACCCCCGCGTGACATGGTGAACTAGCAGACCCCACACACACGAGGCGGGGACGGGATTCGAACCCACAACTCTGGGGTGCTGGGCGAGCACGGATTAACTCATCCGGGGGCCCTGGGCTAACATCAGCATGTACACTCAGATATTGCCCATTTAACCATCTGCTCCATTTTTCTGGAGGTGTGGCCCTGATATTTGCTGGGGCCCTGGGCTATAGCCTGGGACAGTCTACGCATTAATGTGCCCCTAGGGGGCGACAGTTCCCACTGAGCCTCCATGCGGTGTTGCGAGCTGTATGATGAGGCAGAAGTGGAACACTGACGTACCTGATCTTGGCATTGAGCGGGCCGGGCCCCCGGTGAGCCTGCTTGAGACGCTCGTACCCCTTGTAGCTGCGGTAATACTGCTGGATGAGCACGGCCGCCCGCCGGGACTGCTGGAATTTCTTCTGCTCGTAGTAGCTGCGGAATTTGCTCTGGATCAAGATGGCGGCCTGCGTCATCTTCTTGTAGAGGGCATACTGGAGGGAAGCAGTGGGCGGTGATTGTATTTGTCTGATTACTCACAGGCCTCACAGAGAGTACCACATAATTACATGCACATACTCTTACGTTGGGGGGGGGGGGGCACTGAAATATCCACACATTACTGGTTTATTTTCTTTCCTTCCTAACATCGAGGCAGGATATCCCTGTGAGTCTTACTAAATCTCCCGGCATGCTGGGCTCCTACTCTGTACAACACAACTGAGGCTTTCTGCAGATTTACACATTTCTGCGTGTGTGGGTTTGGCACAGGGTGGGTCGGGTCGTCCCAGCCTGCATTTGGAGAAAAAAAAAATCCACTGGAATCATTACCTTGAGGGCTATCCATGTAAGCTAGCGAGATTAATGAAAAGTGGAGGGGGGGGAGGGAGAGAGAGAGAGATACGGGAAGCGTTAGTGTGGGTTAGTGACGTGCAGAAACAAAGGAGATCTGTTCAACTGGACAAAGGTTCAAATGGTGTGGTGTTTACACAAACTGCAGAATCCGGCATGGAGGAACATCGACTCCTCAGTGCCTCTGGTTTAATGATCACGTCAGATAAAATGCAGATATTAATATGGTTTCCGGAATGTTACTGTGAACCTCTTTCCGTGCCGATCTTGATTGTTAGAAATACACACACACACACACACACACACACACACATACACACGCGTTTGTGCAGAAGGCTAGTTCTGATCGATGTCCAGGCAGGATGAATAACAGTCACAATTTCCGGCACCAGCCAACAAACTTAAAAAAAAAAAAAACAAGTGTATTCCCTGAAACGAGCCCGGAGATACGAGCCTCGGTGCGTCGAAGTGTGACCGGATGGGAGCTGAATGCTAAGCAAGAACACAGCTCCGAGCAATGGGCAGGTCTGGCTGTGAGGGCGCTGGAAGCCCTGACGCAGGCAGACACCACCAAGGGCTTTTTGCGACTTACAAAGAAAAACAGGATCAAATGAAGCAAGCAGAGGCAACGTCCTGGAGGTATCAGCAGGGTTATGGGTACCTTACCGTATTAAATTACTTATCTGACACTTTCATTCAGAGCAGCTGGCAGGGCTTGTATATGTGCACTATATTAATATGATTAACATAGTAATTCAGGTTAGGTGCCCTGAGGGTCTATCTGCTGAAACCTCCTTAGATTTCAACCATCCACAATTACAAGTCCTTTCTACGTGGCGCCATGTAATGATTCGCCCAGCAGGTGTGTGGATGTCTGGAAAAGTGCCATGGCCGGGATGGAGGCGCAAGTTAGTACGGCTCGCTGGCACCCCCTACTGGCAAGCAGTAGTACCTGCTTGTACTTCCTGTAGCACCTCTGGATGACGGCGGCAGCCATGTCCTGCTGCTCCTTCAGCCTGCGACCCTGAGAGAAAGGCCAAAGGGGGGTGAGAGAGCTGCTGGGGGCCGCATGGGACCGGTTCGTGGACAGGGTAAAACGCAAGGCATGCTGGGTAATCAGCAGCATGCGACACGACACCCAGGAGACACCTGAAAATCAGCAGTGTTTAGCTTTAGCTCCAGGGTATGCTGGGTAATCTGCAGCATGTGACACAAAACCCAACGGACGGCTGGAAATCAGCAGCGTTTATCTTTAGCCCCAGGGTATGCTGGCTAATCAGCAGTGTGTGACAAGAAACCAAGGGGGGCATCTGACGATCAGCAGGTTGCAGCTTTAACCCCGAGGCATGCTGAGTAATGGGCACCTTGTATCTGCGGAAGGCATTCTGAATGACGCGGGCAGCCTCGTACAGTTCCCGCTGTTCGCTGTCGCTCAATGTCAGCAGGGCGAAGTCGTGCTCCATGCGTCCATTGGCCGAGGCACCCAGGAACTCGGCCCAGGCGGCGCTGTTGGGGGGGCGCAGCCGCTGGAGAGCCAGGGCACCAAGGGGAGACGGGGGTTGTGGGGAGCGGGGAGACCTGGAGGAGGGCAGGAGCGCCGAGGACCGGATGCACCTGCTCCCACCCGGATCAGGAAGACGACAAGACAGCAGACAGTGAGTCTCTAGAGCGGAGTCATTACCCAGAAGATGCGAGGCATTAGTGTTAGGGATGCAGAACCTTGGTGGTGACGGTGCTGGCAAAGTGTCTGCTGTGTCCAGGTAGGTGGCCAGCCAGGGCATGGCATCGGGGATGGTGGTGTTATTCCTCCTCTCACGAAGCGGTGACTCCGCCCCCCGGGGAAGCTCATCCTGCTTTATGCGGTCAGGCGTTGCCTCGATGATCTGCTCTGCGAGAGTCACCATGTCCACCTGGACAGGGACACCAGTAGAGGAGAACTAGAGGAGTTAATCTGAGGACAGCTTTGTTTGTCTATGCAGCCTGTGTGCAGGTGTTTGGGCAGTACAGGTGTGTGTTTATAAGGTCTCTGTGCAGGTGTTTGGGCAGCGCAGGTTTGTATTTATAAAGCCTGGGTACAGGTGTTTGGGCAGTGCATGTGTGTTTATAAAGCTTGTGTGCAGTCGTTTGGAGAGTACAGGTGTTTGTTTGTAAAGTCCGCGTACAGGTGCTTGGGAAGTACAGGTGAATGTTTATAAAGCCTTTGTGCAGGTGTTCGGCAGCACAGGTGTCACCTGGAGGTCCTCCACAGCTGGCAGGTAGTCCTCATTCTCAGCATCTTCGCCTAAACCCAGCAGCTCAGCCTCAAAGTCAGTATGCTTGGAATGAGGCGTCCCAGGGGGGCTTCCGGCCGACTCATACTCCATGAGGAAGGACGGCTCCTGTGGGGGTTCCCAGGGAGGCAGGGGGGTGGGGAGCCGGAGGCATGGCGGGGTGCCAAGCGGTGAAGACGGTGGTGAGGACCCAGAAGGCGAGGGCCCCGTGGTGTCCATGGGGTCAGCAGGGCTGCGGAGGGGTGAGCTGGGTGGGGCGGAGCCACTGGAGTAGGCGGAGCTAGGAGATCGCGATGGAGGGTCGCCGGGGGAGGCGAGGCTACTGCAGGAGCTCAGACCTGGGTAGGCGGAGCCACAGAGAGAGAAGCAGAAAGATAAAGGAAGAGGGAACAAGCCATAGTCCTTCACATAACTGTAATTCAAGGTTACTATGGAGATGAATGATGTAAATTTAAATATGAATGGAGCATCATGGCCTGCCGGAAAAAAGAGATCCAAGACCTGTGTCAGGGCTGCTTGAAAGCGGCGAGGGTGGAGGCGGCAGCGGCGTGGTCTGGCCCAGGTCGGCCCCTTCGCCTGTGGCCCCCTGCTGGGCGATGAGCTCCTCCAGGGAGACGGCCAGCCTGGTGTGGCCTCGAGAGCGAGCCACAGCCAGGGGCAGCCGCCCCAGGGAGTCCGGGATGGCCACAGCCAGACTGTTCCAGTGATACAGCAACACTGCTGCCCCCTGGTGGCCAAGAGCGCACGCCCACATCTTCGGAAGACGACACGTAGAGAACACAAAAAATGCAGTAGTGTAAAAATTACGATTTTTGGGTCGAAATTTCAGGCTGTTTCACAGACGGGTCAGATCAGCTAGCTTTCAGCGTGGGTGGCTATGGAGGCCCTGATATTAACATCCTGATTACACATCCTACACATGCGGGGTTAACTGAAAAAGAGGAAGTCGGTCCAGCTACCTTTGCGTGAGAGGAAAGATTTACTGACAAATAAACCGCTTCTCTCTTTTTAATTTCTGTTTTTCTTTAATCGCTCTTACTAATAGCTGGGCTCGGACCCTGACTCCAAGCTGATTGGATACCGGCTCCTCCACCACAAATGGCCCATCACACCTTCCCAGGCTCGGTGTCCCACTGACCCGGCCATCAAGAGCACTCAGCTGGGGTTTAACCCCCTCCCCCACTGCCACCTTCAGGGCCTGAGCACAGGATCCGTTGTCAGGGAACGCGAGGACCACATCACTAGAGCTCGTGGGGTCTTACTGGGGTCTAGACCCACCAGAGGCGTGCAGGAGAAGTGATCCACGTTCAGGGGGTCCACCTCCTGTTCCAGATCCAGACTGTCTGAGTTCATGTTCCTGGGGGGCGGAGAGGGGTAACAGCAGATTTATTAAATTTATATACAAAAGCAAAAAATGAAAGCAGTCAGGCTTCTCACTAGCAGCTGTGTCTCCCCTCTCTCGTGCGTACAGCCTCGTACAAAGGTCTTCGGCAGTAAACATATTTAAAGCTGTTTATCTGGGTAGTAAGTATGTATTTGCTCAGAAAAAAATTGCAATATATGCAAATGAACAGTAACACCATTTAAAAAAG
Source organism: Mormyrus iriodes (assembly GCA_011763525.2). Taxonomy (NCBI): domain Eukaryota; kingdom Metazoa; phylum Chordata; class Actinopteri; order Osteoglossiformes; family Mormyridae; genus Mormyrus; species Mormyrus iriodes. The sequence continues at coordinate 146,318 of JAAGVU020000062.1, read as the reverse complement.
TCACAGATATCTTGCTTGATGGCTAGAAGATCACCACACCAGTTCCCAAATCTCTTCTCAGTGGCATCCCAGCAAGTTCCATGTATTTGTTACATTTCACCACCAGCTCAGTTAATCAATTAACTTAATTAGTTAAATAATTCAGTGAGGTACCGATTAGCCAAACAAGGTGGGGTGGCGGTCCTGTTCAAAAATACATGGGTGTATTCAGTGTTTGCCGCAAATACTGGGGTGACTGTAGGAGAGGCTTTGAAATGGCTGAGCTGACACACTTTCACAGAAGTAATAACCAAAGTGAAGATCATTTAAACATCATTTTCTGTGACTGACGGTGACTTTTGCACAGTGCTGTATTTCCTGTGATGGAGTCGCAGGTTTCGGAGAGTGAGCCGGGCGTGGGCTGGGACGAGAAGCGACGTGTCGTCGTGCTGTGGTTTGCGCACCTCCAGCGCATCAGCGTGTGGATGAGCTGCGTGTAGCCCTGGGCGGCCGCCAGGTGCAGCAGGGTCATCCCTCGGTAGCGGGCGTTGTGCAGGAGCCTGTCACCACCATCGCTGCCTCGCCCACCAGACCAGCATCCTCCGCCCATCATGCTCTCGCACACAGCCACTATCCTCTGCTCGAACCAGAGGCCAGACTGGGGGAGACGGGTCCCAGAGAGACATAAGATTAGACTCCAGACCCTTGCTAGCTTCATAAGTATTAATTTATGCATACATCCATTTCCATTAAACACTTAGCGAGTGCAAGGTAGCGTGAGCCTATAGCCAGGGTGCACTGGGCACAGGTCAGAGGTCACCCCAGCAAGTGTTTACCTACAACCGTCAAGGCTACAGTGATTCACTCTACCACATGCAATGTAAAGAGTGTATTCATGAGATACAACCACCCACAACTGAAAAAATGCAGGGAAGTCTGCCAAGTGGCAGAAAACAGTGCTAATCGCAGCTAGCGATCGCGCACCAAAGCTGTACTGAACAGCACAGCAGTGCTACTGGCTGGCTAACAGTTCCGCTGCACATTTACCCAGATAATCTCATTAATGTGCCAGAAAGGACGAATCTCCAGAAACTACTGGGCCCTGAGCCATGTGAGCTTTGGACTTTTTTTTAGGACGCTTCCATGGAACAGGCGCGCAGCATCAGAGAAATAGCCACGCTGTCATTTCCCGAAAATTTGCCCCCCTGGGGGCTGGCCGGATAATCGTACGCCTGATCTTCACACCCCCCTCTTCAGCCCCATGACGCTGTCAGCATGCTCAATGGCCCCTGCAGCAGGCTCGCACCCCCAGGGTCATGGGTTCGACTGCGCGGAGAGCTCCCCCTACCTGCTCTGGCTGCTTCCTGTCATTCAGACTAGAAGTTTAGCTGAATTGACCTCCCTAAATGTACCCGTGTGTGTCCATCCCTATGACGGACTGGCACCCTGGTTTCAACACTGAATCGACCAATCAGAGACGACCTGTTTTCACCCAATAGCATTACCCAAGACATAAAACCCGCCCCCCAGAGGTATATAAATGGTAAATGAAAGGAAGAAAGATACAGCCTGTCTCACCGCACCTCTGACCCGACATGTTTCATTTCACTTAATAAAATCTTTGCTATTTTAAAACCAGCTACTTCCTGTTTGACACCAGGCATCCAGCTGGTTCTCTGGGCCTATAATGAAGTTCCCTTTTCCTCAGGCACGGGAGGGGGACTGTTAGGGACTGTTATGGGCTGCCCCCCCCCTTCCCCCATCTGTCCATCAGACGGCTGGTTCCGGAACCCAGAACTGGAAACTCCACCTTGACCAAGCAGCCCGAATGTGTATCATGAGGATCTGGATTAAACTGCTGGTGATGGGGGGGGGGCTGTTTTTACCTGGGGGGCAGGTGTCTTGTCCTCCATGCCCGGGGCAGAGCGTTGACCTGTGTGCCGCCGCTCGTCGCTGCCAGCTGTCATCTCCGCCATGCGCCTCTCCATCTGCTCTAGGCGCTCCAGGATGAACATGCGGAACTGGCTGTCTGTGGCGGGATGGGGGATTGGGGGTGGGGGGGGGGGGCAGACACCCAGACGGACCGCCTTTAACATA
>JAAGVU020000062.1:110226-144142 GCA_011763525.2 Mormyrus iriodes | reverse complement strand
TGGGGGGGGGGGGCAGACACCCAGAAGGAACAGCTGTAACATACCACTGGTACATGAGGGGTTCATGGCCCATATCTGCCTGTGACCCATGAGACCGGACTGCACCCTTCAAGCTGAACAATTCACTCACTTTAATCGGGCCTGATGACTGACTGCCCCTCCCCAACTGAGGACACCTTACACCCCTTACTGGGCAGCTGCCCCTCTCTGGGGACAGTAGCTGGTGTCCTTTTCCAGACACTCCGCCATGCCTGCCCCCACTCACACACACACACGTTTGTGTTCATATCTTTATGGTAACTCTCCCTTAAATTCCAAGGGGCAAAACCCTAATCCCAACAATGACATCCTTAACCCTACCCAGCCCTAACCTTAACCATAACTAACCAAACAAAATACAAGACTCTGGCATTTTTAGTTTTTTGATTGCAGTCACAGATTTTTATAAAATTGAGTTTCTTCCTGTGGGGACTGGTCCCCATAATGTCAAAATAATAGGTTTTTATCACATTGTGGGGAAATCTGGAAACACACACAGACACACTGTAACGGTAATTAAACTCCTTGTGTGCTGAGCCAGCAGCGTCGCCATGTCAGTCTCCCATTTATAGCTCTTTCCAGGGAAAAGGATGCAGGCAGGAAACCTTGTGACTATGCTCGTTGGCCCTCGGAGGTTGGCTCTATTCCCCACACCTCCTTCTGCCCTCCTCGACTCCCCAATCGATCTCCTCCTACACCTCTGATCTTCCACACCTTCTCGCTTTGACCCGATTCTGCCACAAGCTCATCCTGTCACCTCCCACAAGTGCAGCCTGAAACCCAGCTGTGCAGCTGACAAGCGGAGCAGGAGGGACAGGGGGAGGAGGAAGAGGCACAAACTCACCGTCTAGGGAGAGCCAGTCAAGTTGGGAGGAAGGCAGGGAGGAGGCACTGCGGGGACGGTACTCGAACAGCACGGAGGACGAGAGCCCAACCGTGTCCTCCAGAACCTGCAGGTTCACCAGGCCAGCCGTGTGGGCTGCGAGGGAGCAGGTCATTCAGAGGCCCGGAAATACCAGCAATCACCGCTGCAAATGTGGGGCGACTGGGCCGCTATTAAAATGCGCCCCAAGCCGAGCTGCTCACGGTGGGGGGGGAAATTCCAGCAGGTTCCTTTAATCTACTGGCAGATTTGCAGCAGCTGAGATGGGATGAGGCACTAATAAGGACTGCAGAAATACTGAGTGAGGCACTGTGAAGGGAGACCAGCGTGGCCTCATTCCCTAAAGAGCAGAAACTGTCCACCCTCGCTGCATCATAACACGTAATGCTGGAGCCACAGAGTGCTATCATTGTGACATATTGGGATGCAGTTTTGTGCAGCACTGCCACCTAGTGGGAGTGGAATGTATTGCCTCTGACAAGTAACTGTACAACACTGTCCCCTAGTGCCAGCAACACATATTGCCTCAGACATGTGTCAATGCAGCATACATTTTCTGCATCGGGTGGGAGTTCGTCATTTTGTGCACAGCCTCACCAGGACAGTAGCAGCGCAGCACGCCCGGTTGGATAAGGGAAGCCGGCACGGTGCTGTGGTCGAACATGCAGGTGTAACACCGCATTGCCTCCGTCCAGGGCCCTGTGATCAGCACCTTCACACCACCCTGTGGCAGAGAACGGAAAAGTGTTTCACCTGACACATCATGAAGCTGATTCTCATATCAATCACACAATTTCACCAGTACCAAGCAAAAGCCTGGACACACTGAAAATCAGTTGTTTTTCAACAAGACACTGACCCTAAGCAGACCTCGAGGTTATGTAAGCGCTGTGTTATCTTGTGAACAAGCAAAGAGATGGAGCGCTGTGACAGATGCCCTGGCCCCCACAATCCCCCGATCTGAACCCTACAGAGCTGGTTTGGGACGAGTTGGAATGAAGAGTAATGAGAGTAATAATAATAAGAGTAATGCATGTCTTTATATACCTTGTGTATTTAGATTCTTGGATATGCTTTCAATTTATACATTCAGGCACAAGCCCCGGCCATCCCTCACCTCTGGGTAGGACCACTCAGGGGAAAAGTCGGTGATGGTGGCTAGGGCCTGTAGTTCAGTGCCAGGGTTGCCAGCCGGTGCCGAGGGGGTCAGCGAGGGAAAAGGCAGCGAGGATGGCGCAGGCAAGGCCTGCGACTGCACCATATAGCGCCCCCCTGTGGGCGCGGGCGGAGACACGGCCTGAGACAGGGAGGCAAAGCAGAAGGGGAGGGACTGGGCCTGGGGGGGTGGGGAAGAGGCTTGACCGCTCTGGGCGGGCCGGCTGTCCTCAGCCATGAGCTCCGAGATGAGGTCTGGAAAGGGGCTGTCGAATGAGATGACGAAAGCGTCTCCGGCCATCGCTTCGGCCCCCAATGGCCTGCCGTCACCCCCTTGGGACGGGGAGGGGGACGGCTGGACACCCGGCACCTGCTCGCTTTCGACGTCACCCCCGCTGTGGTTGGTGTCCATGGGAGTCTCCTCTGCCTCGTAGCCACTCAAGCGGGAAGAAGATGAGGAGGAGGTGGATGAGGAGGAAGAGGATGACGAGAAAGTGGACTCCTCTTTGACGTGAACCCAGGGCCCTACCGTCCCCGTGCAGGCATTCCCGAAGCTCACCACCAGGCAGTTCTGGGCACCCAGGCCCCCAAGGCCCTGCCTGTCCTCCATCTGCGGGACCTGCTTCTTGGGGAGTACTGGCGGCTGGGGCCCAGGGTCCTCCCTCTTCAAGCCCTGATTGGCCGGTCGCTGTGGCCCATCCGCCTGCCTGGACTCCTCCTGCCGGGTCTCCCTCTTCAGCACCTCCTGTGGCTCATATCGCAGGAGGTACAGCTGCCGCTGTTCCTGATCCTCCTCCTTCAGGCCTGGCAGGAGCTGCTGAGGCCACTGCTCCTGGGTCCGTTTAGGTCCGCTGAGGTCCGTCTCAGAAAGACCCGGATCCTGGTCGCCTGCTGATGTATTCGGGGACAGCGTATGACCCAGGATGGGCTCTTCCTCTAGGCTTCGCCCCCCGCCCCCATCTCTAGCCCCCACCGGTTGCGTACTGGCCCCCCTGGCCGGGTCCACCGGCTCCAGCGTGCTGAGGGCATCCAGGTTTAAGGAGGGTTCCAGGCACAGAGGGAGCATAGGGGAGATGGGCTGGGAGGGGGAGAGGGGGAAGGTGAGGTGCGGGGAGGCGGGGACTAGGTGGGCAGACTCCCGCTCGGTGTCCCTCCCACGCTCCACCTCCGAAGAGAAAGAAGAGAGCGAGGAAGGCGGGGAGGATGACGGCGGGGAGGCGGGTGAGAGGGAGAGGGCAAGAGAGGGGGCCTGTGGGGATGGGGAAAGGGTGGGGGAAGGAGGGCAGTGAGAGCGCGAGTGGGCGGGACCCCCATAGGTCTGGCCCTGCTTGGGGCTGTTCAGGAAGGAGTCCGGATCGAAAGCCACGGGGGCGTCAGTGGAGGGCAGGCCCGGGGGAGGGGAGCATGGAGGCAGGGCAGGGGGGGAGGGGGCAGAGAGAGGCTGGGAGAGACCAGAAGTCACTGGGAGGGGAGACGGGGCCGGGGAAGGAGGGTGTGGGGAGAGGAGGGACAGGGAGGCAGGAGGTTCGGCCCCGGGAAGGAGGCGGTCTGTCAGGAGGAGGCCACCAATGACAGGGCTGGACAGCAGGGTGAGGCTGAGTGTGGCCACGCCTGGGGTAGGGCAGGCAGAACGGGGAGTGGGGGGCCCCCCGGAGGTGGGGCAGGAACCGGCAGCCGCTGCGGCCGAGGCGGGGGTGTGAGGTGCGGAGGCGGAGGGGGGTGGGGGCGTGTCGGGATTGGGGGGGACGGGGGACAGCACCAGGCAGCCAGACTGCGCCACCGAGAGGCAGGGCGATGCCGGGGTCGCCCGCTCCCCTTTGGCGTCCTCGCCGTCCTTGGCCCGGCTGATGGCGGTTGTCATGACGATGACGGCATTCTGGGGCAAGGTGACAGTCGCCAGGCTCTGCTGGTTGCTATAGAAACCGTTGCAGGCGGCACCATTGCTGCTGAGGGCAAGAGGGGAGGCCTGGTGTGGTTTCGGGGGACTGGAGGAGGACGATGAGGAGGAGGAGGAGGAGGAGGAGGAGGAGTCGCCGCCGCTGGAACAGGGGGAGGCCCCCGTACCATCCTGGGGGGCTGCTGGACTCCGCACGCCCAGCCTCTGCACCACCGTCACAGGCGTCTGGGTCTGAGGGACCAGTGAGGCGGCCTTTCCCGGCACGGCTCCGCCCCCTGCGCCTCCCACCCCAGCCAGAGCCTCACCCCCCTCCACCTCGCGGCTGCCCACTCCCTCGCCGGCGGAGGCCAGGCCCTGGCTGTCAGCAGGGTGGGGGGGCAGCTTGGGGGAGATGATGCGGTGCTTAGTGCTGTTGCATCGGTGGGGAATGTTGGCCCCTGGGGAGGCTGTAGGAGGAATGGGAGGAGAGATGAGGGCTGGGCGGCAGCATGGGGTGGGGGAGCCCCCCCAACACAGATATATCACCCCGCCCTGGATTAATCTAAGAAAGGAGCACCTCAAAAATGAACGAATGCATAAATTCATGAATGAGTGTCATAAGCCCCGTATGTCTGACTCATCATCATAACCATAAACGCCCCCCTCCCCCGCCCGCCCGCCCGCATACCCAGGGCCGCGCTGCAGAGGCAGGCGTGTGTGCGGGGCTGCGGCTTGGTCTGTTGCGACTCCATGATGTGCTGCACCAGCCGCTCGATGGAGAGCTCTGAGGAACCATTACTGCTGCCATTCCCACAGGACCACTTGATGCTGTGGACTGGGCCGGGATAAAGAGGCTCAGAACACACGCCGAGGCACCGAGCCATGCACACAGACACGCACCCAGCAAGTCGCACACCATTTAACCATAAACACACATACATACATATTTACACACGCAAATAAAGGTACCAGTGTGTCACCGACTCTGCAGTCACGCTCTTCGTGGAGTTCAGCGTAATTTAAAACCACCCCACGAGTCTTCAGGTATATTTTTCTTTAGATCATGAGACGTGTGTGAAAATGACATGAACAACACAGTCATGCTGCTTTTAGTTCATTTATTCAATGAGGAAAAACTAAAATATGCTATGTAACTGGAAATACCAACTACATTCTCTAGATGCACTCAAGCGGACGGAGGATCCTCTGAAATAACCAAGCTGAACATACACAGCACATGGGGACAGCCACAAAAACAGGCAATGGGACTCGCTGCAGGACACGGACACACAGAGAGACCAGTACAGGCCACAAGCACACAGAGATGGACATACTGACAGTGACACACAGGGACAGTAACACAGAGTGGCATATAGGGAGAGTGACACAGAGTGACACACAGGGACAGTGACACAGTGACACAGGGAGAGTGACAGAGTGACACACAAGGACAGTGACATATAGGGAGAGTGACACAGAGTGACACTGGGACAGTGACAGTGACAGAGTGACATATAGGGAGAGTGACACAGAGTGACATATAGGGAGAGTGACACAGAGTGACAGTGACACAGAGTGACATATAGGGACAGTGACACATAGTGACAGTGACAGAGTGATACATATGGAGAGTGACACAGCAAGAGTGACACAGTGACACACAACGAGAGTGACACAGTGACAGTGACACAGAGTGACACAGTGACACACAGCGAGAGTGACACAGTGACAGTGACACAGAGTGACACAGGGACAGGCCCAGGGCCAGCTGGCACTTACACATGGGCTTGAGCTGGGACAGCAGCTCCTCGCGGCTCCAGCGCAGGCTGTCACGGCGCTCGGCCACGGCGCACAGGAGCGGCCGGCTCACCTTGCCACAGTCCTCCAGGGACGGCACGTTCAGGTAGTGCACCAGCACAATGTCTGGGTTCTGCGGGGCGGGCGGCCGGTTAAACAAGTGGACGGGTGCGCTCTCAGCGTGCCTCTACACCCATCAAAACTGCGCGTGCCCAAACCCCAGCAGAGCGACGGACAGCCCCACCTGCAACAGCCAGTAGCACCTCCTATGGAATGTTGGGACGATGGAGGAATGGACATAGCAGCCATACAGACACTGCAGGGACAACGGAGAGTTATAAACACTTTATAACACACACAGGGCACATAAAACACATATATATATACTATACGCTTTAAAAAAGCAATTATCTGTCCTTTTCCAGGGTTCAGTAATCATACAGCAAATAGAATCTCACCAGCAGAACGGACAGGCTGTCATTTCTCATCCACACATTAGGAGGCGCTCACCTCCATGCCCTGCACTTTCAGTTTCATGTGATCTTCTCTTGTCGTCTTCCCGTCTTTCCTCTTCTTCCAGCAGTAACCATCTTTTCGGTACTTCACTTTCTTCCTGTTGTAGAGTATTATGGAACCGTTGAGGGGCCTGGGGGCAGAAATCAGAACTGATGAGTGTGATGTCACAGCTTTCGTCAGAGATATCAGGCTTAGCTGCATTTCACGAATTGAAATTTTAAAAACTACAATAATTGCATTTACAAACAACTATTGCAAAAGAAAATTATTGAATGAATTTAATTGATTATTTTCTTACATTTTAACCCCATTGGGGGGGGCTAACAGGTTTGAATCAATCGCAGGTAAATGTCAGCTGCCCCATGACCTGACTCCAAGGACTGGGGGCAGAGGGGGGGCAGGAGTGAGGGGGGAGCCATACCTGGTCTTCAGGGTGCAGGAAAGCCACTCTTCGTGTCTGTCGAACGAGATCAAGTAGGACGCGATTTCCTGCAAAGGCACACAGGTTCAGTGCTTCTGCCAGGCCCCGCCCCTTTACCCAAAGCTCCTCCCACCTGTTTGTCCCCCGACCCTCCCCCCTTCCAAAATGTAAATCACATCTAAGATCACGACCCCAGAGTTCCCATCAAACCCGAACTCAAACGCAACCAGCCAGTCCTGACAAATAATACGCAATTAAGCACAAACAGCGCTTGCTAATAATCTGAGAAGCACCATTAGCTATAACGGCGTTAGCGTGCAATTTTAAACGCCAATAAGGAATCTTTATGCTGTTTCTGGTTCACCTTCAGTGAACATAACCGCGATTCTAACTCAATGTTACCAACGGAATATAAAAAAAAACCAATAAAACCAAATAAAATCTACACGACAACAGCAGCTCTCAGAAACTGCTTCAAAATGCTAAATTTGAGCTGTTCAGAACCATTTTCCTGTGCCGTCCCCCTGATCCTACCAGCACCCGGCTGGCTCGGAAAACAGACCTGAAGAGGTCGCAGTGAAATACCAGATTCAAAAACAAACAAAAAAAAAAAAAAGAGTGAAACGTCGCAATCACACCGCATTAACTGCGATCTGCATGACAGCTGCGGATGCTCACAGGCACGCAGCATTTTTTATTCATCAGCTCGCTTGTTCCTTGCCTCTGCGCTCGCCGCCTCATTACGAGGCAGGAATCCACAGCAATGCGAGTCCTCGCCGCCTCGTTACGAGGCAGGGATCCACAGCAATGCGAGTCCTCGCCGCTGTGCGAAGACATGGAATTTATAACATCCACCCAAAGAATTAATGATCCAGGCATTCATCTTCTAAGCAGCTATCTTGGTCAGGATCACAGCGACTTCTGGACCCTATCTCAGGCAGCACAGAGCACTAGGCTGGGTTGCACACACATTGGATGGGATTCCAGCTGTGGAATTAGTCTTGATAGTTAACTAAAAAGAATGTAATCAACATCTGCCTAATAAAATGATCTGTTGATCTATCCACATATTAACTGGAATGTGACTCAGGACCTGCAGTGTTGGACTGTGTCCTGTTGGGGGCGCACTCCGTGGGTTTGAACAATCTGCTGACTTAGACTGTACCCGACCGGGGGACAGACACGCTCACCCCCCACCCCCAGCCTGCTGACCTCATTGGTATTCCAGCGCAGTCTCTCCTTGGGCAGGGTGGGGGTGTGAGGCAGGCACTCCAGCAACTTGTTGGGCAGAAACACCTTCATCTGCTTACTATTCTCTGTCGGGGGGGGTAACAGAGTGAGAGATGACAGAATAGGAGGAGAGAGAGAGAGCGAGAGAGAGAGACAGGGGATGAGAGGAGAGGGGATAGGAGGAGAGAGAAAGGATGGGGAGAAAAAGAGACAGAATAGGAGGAGAGAGAAAATAGGAGGAAGGAGAGAGAGGATAGGACAGAAAGAGAGATAGGGGTTAGGAGGAGAGGGAGAGAGGAGGATGGAGAGAGAAAGGATAAGGGGGAGAGATAAAGGGAGGAGGATGAGAGAGAGAAATAATAAGGGGGAGAGAGGATAGGAGAGAGAAAGTATGAGGGAGATGGAGAGAGGTGGGGGAGAGCAGATAGAGCGGGAGAGGGAGGATAGGAGAGATAGAGAGAAGTAAGAGAAAGATGCAGAGAGATGGAATAGGACAGAGAGAGGGAGGGAGAGAAAGAGAAAGAGAGAGAGAGAGGGAGGGAGAGAGTGAGAGAGATATAGAGAAGGGACAGGAGGAAAGGATAGGAAGAGAGCGCGAGAGAGATGACAGGAGAGAGACAGAAGGAGAGATGGAGAGAGAGACTGAGGGTGGTGCGGAGCTGTGAGCGAGCTCTCTTGTCCAGCGTGGAGGCGTTAGCTCAGCTCCAGATTCAGCAGGAGCACGGCGCTCCAAAGTGAAAAAACGCCTGAACCCCCACGTCCCCAAATCCAGCACCTTCCCCCAGCCTGCCCCCCTCCACCCCCAGCCTCACCAGGCTCAGTAGTGCTCTCCTTGTTGTTCATGGTTAAGCGACCCCAGTGACGAAGGGCTCCTCCAGCCAGCAGGGGGCACTCACACGCTCCAGTGCCACCGGCACACTGCCGCTGTCACTGCCACAGAGAAAGAAGGGGGATAAGAAGGCACGTGTGAATCATGCCAAGCAGGTTATACACACCCGAATGTGTGTGTGTGTGGGGCGGGGGGGGACTACTGAGCACATCCAGTGATACTTTATATGTGCTTGAGGGAGTGTGTGAAGGTTCCGGGCTCACCACGAGAAAAACGCATCTCTTACAAAACAGAAATGACCATGGCAGAACCCCCCCCCTCCCGCCCAATCGCCCACACCGTAAGATGTATACGACTCCTGTGGGAGGCTCAATAGGTCGTGCAGACTACACGGAGCAGTACCCACTGCGAGCCTGGCCAGTCCGTACCTTACATAACCCGCGGTTGTTAACGGAGCGGCCCGGGGCAGCCAGGACCCCACGTCCCCCCCACATACTGGCCGCTCAGGACACATGGGTCCGCTTGTGAATCGCGTGAAAGGGGTCTTTGAAATACACTGAACTTTGCAAGGAGGCCACCCCCCCCGACAGGCGCGCACTTTATGTAACGTGAAATACTAAACCACAAGGCGCCGTACATCAGGCGAAGCCGACGGAAACTCGGCCGCGGCCGGGGCACGTCCCGTGGGCATGGAGACATCCGAACCGGCAGCCGGGGCAACTCCCGATGGGCGGAGCCCCCACTAAAGGCTGATTGGTCCCTGGAGTGCCGCCCTCCCATCACTCACTGATTCCCAGCATTTCATTGGCTAATGATAAGGTTGACCACTCTGTATGAATTACAGTCCCTCTTATGCCCCCTAGGAATCACCCTTGGGCTTCTCCAGTATCCAGGGGTGGGGGGGGGAGCAAAAGAGACTCCCCTATGTTCAAAATGTGTTTGTTTCGTTGTTTATTTGTCTGCAACGGCCCACTTCTTTTCGTTGGGATGACTGCCTCACATCCCCCTAGTGCTGACATCCCTCTTCACTCCTCTTCCAAGTGAATCTCCTCCTCTTCTCCTGTTCCCGTTGCCTAGATACTACGTTATCAGGCACAATCTTCCATGTAGCTCGCCCGTGACCAGGAGTGAGCGAGGATGAGATGAAGAGGCGGGGGGGGGGGGGGGGTTGCTCACACCCCCGCAGAATAACAATGCAGAGATGGGGGGCTCCGCGGCAAATCGGCGTAACCGAACGGCTGGAACATGTCAGTGACACCAGGGCTGTAACTTGCGCGGAACGGCACAAAACGTTCTGCTGTCAATGTAGATAAATCTCCCCCCCCCACAGCGGACTCCATGCAGATGCCGGTATGGGAGACGGCTCGCCAAAATAACGATTAAACCATTAAGGGGACGTCTGGTGGCCCGTTATGGCGATCCTGTGTTGCCGAAACCGCATCAACTCACTAAACGACAGGAAAGGAGGAATCGAGATGGATGTCGGCACAGGCGACAGGAGCCGGCCTTCTCCAGAACCGACACGCTCCTATTCATAGATAAATAACGGGCACGTGACATCCTGACTGGGACTCGGCACGTCTCGGATGATGGAAAATAGCCGGTTACACTTCCTATGTCTTTTAATCACTAACTAACAGGAAATCAGTATGTAATTACACTTAATTATACATTCTGGGCCTCGATGTTTTGCGTGAGGATCAACAGCGGTCCTTAATTCGCTTTATGCCGAAAGGCGACACTGGGGCCATCGCGGGAGACCCGGATATGAGACGTCCCTAATCCAAAGTGTAATTACCTCAGAGGCAGGAGAGAGCGCCTGTCACGGCTGCCGTCCTTAAAGAAGTGGAACAGGCGTAATATGACTGTCATTAGTGCGTTAAATCAATCATGAATCGTGCCCACAAGAGACACTGAGGCCCTGAGGCCATGAGGGACGTGCGAGACCCACACAGGAGGGCCGGTTCTCTAGGAATAAGGTTACCGGGGTGTAATTGGACACGCTGCGGGTACAGAACCCACGCTGGGGGCAACGCTAAACCGCCCTACTGCATGGGGCACCGGGTAACATTATCTCGGCCTTGCGTGTTTTGTTCGCTTCTCCCAGGACGGGACGGGTTCTGGACCAAAAGTACGCACCACCAGCACGCGCGTCACTCAATGCACGGCTCTCGTCCAGCCCAGACGGGCTCCTGCTTTTTCCATAATAAGTCTCTGTTTTCCCCGGTGTTTACACAACGCTAAAGGAGAGACATATCTCCGAAAGTAAAAGCCGTCGAGAGGTGTTCCGTTCCAATCTAAGAAGGAACGGCTGTGTGCTTCAATCTACGCTTCCTGGAGAGGAAATGCAGATGCGAATAAAGGGCAGGACCAGCAGATCCGGAGGGATGAGCTTTAATGAACAGCGGCCCTGACACACGCACACACACAAGCCAGCACACGCGGCACGGGGCCCACCAGCATGTACTCAAACATGTCAATCCGTTATTACATAACCCACTTATAAACATCTTTTATCTGGTCACACCCTCCTGGGACAGGACCCGAGAAACAGGGTCAGTGGTTCATTAACAGACCTCCACCCTTCTTATCACAGTTGCACTTTGACATGAGATCGTGGCTTTGACTTCCACTTCTGAATTCTCTAATCGGCCCAGGTTACCTAAGCCAGGGCTCACGTTAAGCCCTTCACGCTAAATCCTTCCGTCAGGAACTCGACCGTGAACCCATGCAACATTTAATAACGAGGTACGGTCATCGGAACCCCGGGGACAGAGATCATCGTCAAACCTTTCACCCAAATGCCAAGTGCCACGGACGGTCACAAACATCGTGTCCCCAGGCCAGATGTAGGTGGATCCCTGTGATCTGGGATCCACTCCAGCCCCAATTTCTGTGATTCAACCCCCTTCGCATCCGCAGGCAATGATCTCACTGATAACGCAACAGAAACCTGTAAAGGCTGTCAGGTGAGCCGCATGTGGACGCTGAGGAATCCGCTCTCTCTCCAGTGACTTCTGGCGTGTGGGGATGGGGCGTGCGGGCGCGGCCGCGCCTTGGCACATACTTTCGATACGGGCTTCTCCCGATGTGTTTCAATAAATAATCGATGGTGGCCGAGGGGTGCAGATGGGTACGGCCGCGGTTCGTGTGACAGGGCTGAAACGGTATCCGGAGGCCCCGGCGAAGGCACCGCAAACGCACACGGAGGCACACGCATGTCGAAGGAGGGGATGCCCCTAACTGTGCATTACTGCACCTCATTCATGGTGGCGAGGCAAAGTGGGGGGTGGGGATAGGGGTCCGGCGGCGACTGGAAACAAACTGCAGCACATGGGCGGCTGCAGGGGTCCCGCGGCGCGCGCCGGGCGTGCACTGCTCGCACCTCGGAGCAACTTGCCAGTGTTTTGCACGTAAACATCCAGCTGTTGCCATGAGATTTGCCATCATGGGGGCGGGGGGCGGCGGCGGAAAGTGGAACTGTAACCAGCTAAACAGCTGAGCTTGTTAAACCAATGTACCCCCACCGCATATTACGCCGCGATCCCGGCCCGAGTGCCCGGTCCGGTGCTCCCTCTCCGCGCCCCGAAGCCCACAGCCGGCCGGGAGCGGGGGTCCATCCACCCATTTGCAGGGAACCGACAGAGACCATTTTAGCAAAGCCAGACACGGACAGGCGGGAGCCCATCGCGACTTAGCATGCACAGGGAACCAGCCAGACGTGCAGGCGGAGCCGCGGGCGCGGCTCGCTGCGCCGCCGGGGGGTACGCGAACACACCCCCCGCCGGCAGCCGGTGCACAGCCCGGGATCACTGGCGTGCAGGTTTCACTCATACGGCGGGCTAAGCCGACAGCGCTAACCAGTCAAACGTGTCCCCCCCCTACGGCGACGGGAGTCCGCGGAGGAGCGGCAGGAGCGAGCGGGTCCCTCGCGGGGGATGGACGGGGCGACCGGTCAAGCATTTTTTTTGAAAAAGGAAACATCGCAAGACAGTAAGAAAAAGCAAGCGAATCTGCCCTCACCTTCCGCCCTCTTCTTAAGCGCCGCCATCTTCTTTCGGAGACTGACGTCATCGCGCAAAGTGACAGCGAGAGAGAGAGAGAGAGAGAGAGGGAGGGAAGGAGAGGGGGGGGGGGAGAGAGAGAGAGCCGTGAGTGACGAGTGCGGTGAAGGCGGTGGAGAGAGGGAGCGGGGGGCCGGGGGAAAGACCGCCGGCTCCTCACTGCACTAGTCCAGGGTACTGAAGACTGCAGGCCAATAGCACGTCCAATAATAAATTATTATTATTATAAAATACATTTTTACAATTGTTTTTTTTTCCACAGAAAAATTGAAATAAAAGTTTTCATTTTGTAATATGCACATCGAATGTTTTCAAATTGCATTTCGTTCAGAAATTCCTAACAGGCGGACAAGCCTATATGGTTACAAAAAAAATAATATGTGCGTCTGGGTGCAACGTGCGCACTATTTTAATATGCATGCTATGTTCGTGGCGTTCGTGAGTCATTAACGCAGGCTGAATACAAATACAAGCACACAATAAAACTCCCAGACCTTAATCCGCAGACATCTTTATTCATTTTTAAAAGATTCATACGTTTTTTTCCACGACCCGTTTCCTCTGGTGGATATATGCAAAATGGCTTATCTTGAGCTAAATATAACTGAATTTTCCCGTGGAATACAGTAGAACACCGGGTAAAAATCAAAGAAACGTGGACTAACAGCTTATGCAATTACACTTACAACAGACTAATGAAACCAATCAGTTTAAACTGAATATGTTTATGCAATGCGAGCAGGGGCGCAATGCAACAAGTAAGTCCTCTTTACAACAGAAAAATGCGAACGGTGTCATTTTATCGCAAAAGAGCAGCGTAGAGGAACTTTGACACAGTGCAGCACACGTTAAGAAACGGCTAAGAAAAGGCTAGGGCTTTAATTAATAAATGAACACTATGTCACAAGTGGAATAAACATTAATGAATGTCTGACAGCTGAGGCTTCCAGATGTTACAAGACCAAACACTTGTAGCAGCGACATTCCCTGCCGGCGTCAAATAATTGGTTTTAAACCAGTACCCCGGTCGGCCGGTAGGTGTCAGGCGTGTCAGGGGAAATACAAGGAAATACTCCATCAAACCTATTTTTTTTTTATTCGAAACTTCCGTAAAAGGAGATGAACGCGAATCAATATCGTCTTTCATTCGAGATCCTGACGGTACGAAAACAATGCTGTATGGTTGGTTTTCATTAGTAAACCACAATGCCTTTGTATCCACATCAGAACCGTTGCTTTAATTACGGTCAGACGGCTTATGTGCGGTGAACGTGTTCAATGAGCCTTTAATTAAACATTGTCAGTTTTGTAGTGGCAGGTAGGTATATATTACTGTTTAATGGTAAGAAAGGTGTGACAGGAATAACACACAAGTCCTCCTTATAAACAATCTTCCTCAGTTCGGGTTTCTTGCTCTAAAATTAAGCGAAAATTTAGCCTTGACATTAACTCGGTGTCTTTACATGGCGTCTACCGTCTAAAGCATTAGACTTGCTCTAAATTTGAATTCTGTCTTTAAATTGCTTCCCATATTTTCGTTTTGCTATAGGACGCTTCCCTTGAATCCCGACTCATATCTGTGTAAAATATGTAGTGTATTAATTATATTTTATAATACTTTATTAAAAAGAGTTATTGCTCTATGTTGTACCAAGTTCCTCCGAAATCTTTGGGATGCCAGAATGGGATGTTGTGACAGTGCCGGTCCTGTCTGTCTGCACTTGCCTTGACGAATGGCCTCATTGAATTTCCTCCTGGAATAAGATTCAGTTCCTCTACCTGTGTGCCAAACGTCACCTGCAGAGGTATCACAGAGGGATTCTAAGGGTTTCTAGAAAGCAGTCGGACAGCCCCAAAGGATGGTTAATAAGAATAATAATCATCATCATAATCATAATACATGTATTAAATGCTTTTCAAAAGACTCTAACAATATTCAGAAACACACAAAACAAATTCCAGACTATATGCAAGTGTGGTCTGTTAGAGTGTCATATCAGTGGGTCATGCCACATGTTTGGTGAGTCAGTGCCCACCTCTTGATCATACAACCCTTGGGGGATTTGGGTGGGGGCAGGGCTATGCCCCCAGCCTGCTTTGCTGATTTGGTCACCAGAGGTCAGCGGACACCCCCCCATGGGCCCCCACAAATCCCCTTGGCTGCCCTCGCAGTTTGCAGAGTTCCACCACTTCTCTGTCTTCAGCCTGTGGGAGACGCAGTCACAGGTTTTACAAACATGTCAAACTGCAGGGTGAAAAAGGTCACGCCATACCGTATATAACAGGCATCTCATTCCCAGTGCTATTTGTTTTTCTGACAGGACAATTATGGGTGAAAACTTATCCACCCATAAATTAAAAGATTCTCCCAAACTGCCCGTGTGATGAAGCCAACGCTCTTACTGACACATCCCAGCACATGTACTGACCTGAATCTAACATCTGATATTACTCACAGGATTAATGCTGCTCTATTAAGATCTTTTTAGTGTTATGTTTAGTCAGAGAGCTGTAACACAATATCAACGCTAAACATACAGTGCCATGCAGGGCCAGCCTGCCCTATAGGCGACATAGGCGATCGGACAGGGTGCTCTTCGATTAGGGGGCGTACTTGTGAAAAAACAGAATGAAAACCTCTGGTTACATTCTGTGACAGTTACAGTGAGGGAAATAATTATTTGACCCCCTGCTGAGTTCCTAAGTTGACCCAACTATAAACAAATGAGAAGTCTGTAGTTTCACTGGTAGGTTTATTTTAACATCAGAAGGTAGATTTTCAACAAAACAAACGAAAAAATCATCATGTAACAGGTAGAAATAAATTTGTCATTTGTCTAGGGAAATAAGTATTTGATCCCCTACAAACCAGCGAGAAATTACACAACACAAGTAGTACTTAATTAAGTATTAACAGATATCAAGCTGGGATTCATATATAATGGCATTACTTTGTTAAATAGTATTCTTTGGTCAGAAACAAATCTACATGGTCAACCCTATCACCATGAGAAGGGCCAAAGAGCTGTCAAAGGATATCAGAGACAAGATCTTTGACCGTCACAAAGGTGGAATGGGCTACAAGACCATCAGGAAGCAGCCTGGAAGATGTCATCTCATGCGGCATCAATGATCTCAAGAACAGTGAGGGCTAACCCCAGAACTACACAGGGGGAGCTTGTTAATGATCTCAATGCAGCAGGGAACACAGTCACCAAGAAAACCATTGGTAACACATTATTCCATTACGGTTTGAAATCCTGCGGTGCTTGCAAAGTACACCTGCCCAAGAGGACCCACGGAAAGGAAAGATGGACGGGGCCACGTTCCATAAAATCTTGGATGACAACATCCATCCTTCAGCCAGGGCACTGAAAATGCATTGCGGGTTGGTCTTCCATCAGGATTAACAACCCTAAGCATATGGCCAAGACAACAAAGGAGTGGTTGAAAAAGCAGCACATTAAGGTGGAGTGGCCTGGCCAGTCTCCGGACCTTAATCCCATAGAAAACCTATGAAAGGAACTTAAGCTTTGCCTATCCAAGCGACAGCTTAAAAACTTAAAGATTTGGAGGAGATCTGCAAAAAGGAGTGGATGAAAATTCCTGCTGAGCTGTGTGCAAACCTGGTGACCAACTACAAGAAATGTCTGACAGCTGTGCTTGCCAGCAATGGCACCATAGCAGTGTTGCTTGGTAGCTGCATCATCACTGCTTGCTTTTTAAGTGCTTTTAAGTGTGGGTTGTCATACTCTCCCCCTCCTGAAGGGGGCACCCTCTCCCCTCCCCAGCTTACTTATCGATGGCGCTCTGCCTCTTCTTCAAGTCCCTGATGTGATGCAGCACCGCTGCGGCCTTGTGCTGTGCGACATCGCCTCCCGTCGACCCCCCTATGCCTTCTCGCCTCCCTCCCCTCCTCCGATGGCCCATCAGCTCCCTGGGCGTGGGCAACTTTTCCGGGGCCCGAGGCAACCACTGTCCTGGGAGGGGCTTTGGGGACACAGTGCACCCTGCCTGCATGACAAAAGATGGCGTGATGCTGCTGCATGCCCATCGGGGGCGCCTTTCATGTTACATGAATGGAGTAGATGTAGGCACCAGCTAGACAGAATGACAATTTTGTGTGGCCAATAAACAAAGTATGAGATTGTAAGTGATATATTATTCCTGGACCTTAATGGATTTTACTGAGAATGTAAATGATCTCTCTACCCTGGTGTGCAATTCAAGCAAAAGTCTTCCATCGGACAACTGAGCTAGACTTTCTGCTGTTTCCGATATTTTTACTTTGAACCTTTGTGTGTTAGATGAGTGTGGAGCTTGCCTTCCCCTAATCCTACTGCTCTGGTATGGGTGTTGAAGTATGACTTTTAAAAAACAAAAAACTATAAGCACCTCCTGCAAAGTATATTAGGTGTGAAATACCGAAAGAATTAACTGTTCAACAGTTATTATTAAATTGATTTTGATGTCTCTGACAATCATATGTAATATCTTTGAAGGAAGAGGGCAAGGTGAATACTTGTGGGTAGGTGCACATTCTGGTCTGTTCTGTAATGCCTCAGCGCTTATAAGGACCTCAGGCAAGAACAGGTACTAAAAATATGAAAGTGTCAATCCTGTTTCCAGTACTTTCCTGTTCTATGCACGTGTACTTTAGATGCTGAGATAAGCAGTGTGAAATGTACACGACATTCCCTGCGGTCAGAACTCGAAAAACTTCTTTTAAGATGCAGATTCTCGGAATGCTACCTGCATTCCTGTGACTTTTAGCATAACGCTAAAGGTCCCTGTGTCCACCGTCCGGCGCAGCACCTACCATTTCTGCAGACGTATCCACGTAGTTCTCGGCCACAAGAAAATTACGAGGCAAGTAGTGTAGACCGGCCCCTTCGCTGTGGAATGATAAGGACAGAGGTTATGTGTACACGTGAATGCATGTGTACAGTGACAGACATGCAAACAGTAAAAAGGAAAGTGTATCTGTCAGCTAGATCCTGCTATCCCAGCAACAGCAAAAGCAGCCCACAGTAACCGATGGCAACAGCAAAGGAACTCTGGGGGGAATAATGAAATAACATTCCCACAACAATACTTATACATTTTTCATTTTACTGCCATTGATAGAACCATTGCTATGTGCATTTTTAAGTTTTAATTTGGCTGAATTGCTTTAATTGCAGTACCGTTTCGGGATAATTCATTCTGAGAATTCAGTGTGCCTTTTTTGTAATTACAGCACCAGATTGATTATAAAAGGGCTCTCATTCACATTACTCAGCCTTTGAAATCCCACTGTTTTTAACAAAAAACACCGAAGGCCTCATATTAACATGCAAGATTGTGTCGGGTTACTGTAAGTCAATGTTGTTGTTAAAAAAATCTTGAACTGCGATTGCGACGGTTTGTTATGCAAACTCGTATTTAATTAAGTGGTGGTTTTAGCCCGTGTCCGAATGTGTCCATCAGGGTGCAATGGTGGAATTACATGTTAGTTACTGTGATCACATAAGTGCTACGGAGTGATTGCTGAGTGCGAGCATGCTCCACAAGTGCCATAGCATCTTCAGATGACCACTCGTGTCAGCTCATCTTTGGGTGTAAGATGTGTGGCAGTGAGTTAAGATTAGCCTGTGTCCCTGAGAAGAAAAGAATGACCTCATGCCTGATCGATCGTGAACTGGGGGAAAACGCCTCCAGAATGGAGCAGACATGAAGGTCTTCTCCGTCTCATAGCTCCGCCACACCGTACGGGACCTCCTGAAGGAAAACCCAAGAATGTCAACAGAAAGATCACCTTCTTTTTTTACAGAAAGGATGCACCATCATATCTGATAACCAGCTGACCGTATTATCCCTGCTAACATCACTAACCTTTTTTGCCTGTAATAATATAATAGTTTTGCTATTTAACTATTACGTGACTATTTATACAAAGCTGGATATTTCTAAATAAATCATTCAGGATATATAGTATATTAGTATAATTCACCTGTTTAACATCTCGAATTCTAGGCCTAATAACTGTCAGTAATCTGACATCCTTGTAACATTCCAATACACTGTCTGCACTTTATGCCATTTGTACAGATTCAGTTGGATTCCTACTATATTCACATATAAATATGGCCAATGTACTTGATCCACATAATATTCATGATGCCCTGTCTAATATGGATGCACAATATAACACCTACACTGTATAATATTGCACTGTTTTTCCATTACAAATAGCATACTGTATCAATGCTAGCTCCTAACCTCTTTATGCCTCTTTCCTTACAGGAAGTGTCTTATTTTATTATCTTCTTCATTTTTATATACCTGCCACTGGATCGAAGGAATCTCCCCCCCAAGGGCATCAGTAAAGTCAAGTCTATGTCAAATTTATATATCTCACAATGCCTCTGTGTATATGTTTTGTTGGCAGCTCTTAAGATAAACTATACTCACTTTGCAAATGAAAGAAATTGGTCATTGTCAGTATTTTCGTTGGTCATCTGTGCTCCGGGGGTTATAATAGGTAATATTCTCAGCCTGGCCAAGAGTCTCAGGTTAAAAGCCTTTCAGTTGTGTGTGCCAGTCCTGCAGCAATAAGATACAAGGCCCCAGAGTACAGGAGAAAAAAAAACTAATTAAATAATGTAAGCACATACATCCCACGGGATTCTTGGTAAGCTATGTTTTAGAAATTCATTACAGCATTATTGTAATGAGTCCTGGAGATGATTAAACGAGGAACAATTTTGAATTCAGCTGCACTATGGAATACAGAAGATCACTACAGACGCAGTTCAAGAATATACCGATGACTGTCAATTGCAGGGCACATGTTGTAAGGGTGTAGATGGAATGGGTCTCTAAAGTGTGTGACCTTATGTGTGTGTGATGGACTGGCATCCTATCCAGGGTGGACCCCAACCTTGTGCCCTGGGCTGCCTGAGATGAGCTCCAGGTCCTGGTCAGGATCAGAGGTGGATAGTTCAGGTCCAGCAAGAAAAATCCAAACCATGGTTTTGTTTCAACCAACCAGTTGAGCATAAAGAGTCACAGTCACAAAGTACACAGCTGGTTGGTTGAAACAAAATCCTGTTCTGGATTTTTACTTTCCGGACCTGAACTATCAACCCTTGGTCAGGATTAGCAGTTACGAGACGGACAGATAAATGACAGATAAATGAGACGATGGGAGACATCAGGTCCTCTTCCGTGGCCAAGGCCGAGGCCCTATTAGTAGTTAATGTTAGCCCGTCAGTGGACAGAAAAACGATCGGCTTCCTTTAAAATTAATACTTACAACCAATAAAGAAGCCAACTGAATAAGTTATAACCTAATTATTTTATGTAATTTCCCTGACTGGTTCCTACAGCGACACCGACATGTTATTTCTGTAGCCGGCTAGTCTTAGCTAGCTTGCTACAAAACAATGACTTCCTATACATTCACATATTTACTACATTTACGTTTTTGGCGATATTACACCAAAATATTGAACCAGGGAAAATAATACGTGTGAATTAATCGTTTATACAAACGCCTGTTTAAATTAATACGTACAAATTATTACCCGGGTAGCTGTGAAGCTATACTGTCGCTACGATAGTTGAAAAATAATAGTTCCCGGGCCAATCGCAATTTTTATTCAACAATATTTTAGCATACTACTGTTATATACCCCTGAATATAATTATGAATTTATTTTAATGTATGCGTGTTGCTCACCTCAACGAAGTGACTAAAAGGACCTGCTTAAATGGAGCTCAGTGACAAGTTAATACTACCTGTCAAAAAGCAAAGGCGTTACAGCAGGCTGGCTATTTTGGTGGCAAACAAGGGCAGGAAAACAGCGATTTTACGCCGTGTCATCACGAACCAGAAAGTCAATGTTCAGTAAGTGTATCTGAAATGGATAACAGGCAGCAGCCCGTACTGTTCGTCCAGGAAACCGAGAAGGTGGTGCAGGTTTCGGAGTCGGGGTGGTGCGAGCCTGGGTGGGGGAGCCCTGTGTTATCCTGCCCCGGAGAAAAAGGCGAACGAAGGGCAGGATGAGGAAGCGCCCCGCTTCCTCTGCATAGCTCTGGGCGGACATACGTTTGCTCTGATACACTCACTTATGCATTCACACTCAACTCACTCAACTTTTGGAGATGGCTGTTTAAAATGGAATGGAATAGAATGTCATTTATTGTCATTGCACAAACGTACGACGAAATGTACCGTGCCACCTAAGTAGTACATGCAGCATGAAAAATGACTCTCAAATGCTCAAATGCAAAAGATGACTTCAAACAGATTCGACACACATGCTCTGCATATTAAGCTACACACACATACAAAGTAAAAGCACGAGCATTGATGTAAACCAGTAAAACAGTGGGTTCCTCTGTATGCATACGTATATACAAGGTGGAAATACATGATAAATCGAGTAGTTCGGTTTTACAGTAATTGCAACGAGTCCCTGGGATATTGCATTTTTGTCCCATTGATAACCATGGGTGAAAGTTAAAGACATGAGATCAGAGCCTTGCATTTTGTTTTAAATTTTATGAGCAAATGCAATGCAGTACAGTTTGACACACACAGCCTGGTATATCCCAATGCCCATTGTAAATCTACACCTACAAAAATAACAAGTACAGTACAGTCCTACATGATTATAGGTGACATAGCCTTGTAGGATTCCTCACCATTCTGTCAAAATATCCAGAACGAAGTCCTAAAACAATTTATCATGTAGATCTACATCTCGGTTATCATTTTAGTGTTCTATAATGCAGTGTTAAACTGTTATAATTCACAGAGCCAATATAATTCCAGCAGAAATATCCTGGGAAATTGCTCGGAAAAGCAGGCTGAAATTGCCCCTGCACAGTTCTAAATTGGAGCCCCTCTAACATTCAGTACTGGACAAGAGTTGTGCAGACCCGTTCTACACCATAACTTAGCAAAAATCTTATAACCGGCGCAAAATCTGAGTTGCGATATTGTGCGCTTTTTCTGTGTGTTGTGAGTGTTTTAACTGGGGGAATGCAACGGGATCGATTTCCTAACAACAGTTGTCCCTGTTAGTTTTTCCCAAAGGAAGCGACATTGGCCCTTTAAAATCCTCCCGGCTGGGCCGGCTGGCGTGACGTCAGGCGGGAGATGGCGACCGGCTCGAGCCGCTGGGACCGCATAGGGGGGGCGCGAGGCAGAGCGACGGGCCGCACGCAAAGACCGCGGCCGCCGCCGCCGCCAAATCTTCTTTTATTTTTCTTTATTTACTTTTTCTCCCTTTTTTTAAGTAAAAAAAGAAACGGCCAGACGTCGCCCTCGGCTACCGGAACGTACTTTCCCCCCAGTCTCGCGAAGGAGTAAAGGTCACCTGCGCTGCCCGTCCGGAGAGGGGATAGAAGTTTGGGTTCTCCTCCGCCCGGCCCGAACCCTTTTCTGGGCCGTCGATTAACTTTTCATCGGTTCCGGCTCTGCTGTGCTTTAAATTGTGCCCGTCAACAAAAGTATCCGCCTCAAAGTTTTCTGCCAGATCGGGTTTTCGTTTCTAACTCCTTATTTTACCTATATATTTTTTTAAAGAAACGGCACAGCCAGCGCCCCCATGAAACTTTCCCCCACCCCCCCTAACAAATAGCTGTGGTCCCGGGGATTTGTCCGGCCCAGAAAGAGACGGGCCGGTGTCGGGCTCGATCGGGGGAGCAGCGGGTCAAACTTTTATTATAACATAAGAACATTTCGGCAAGTGATTCTGCTAAGGGCCATGAGGACTGTTAAGCGGCGCTGAGCGCACGGAAAGTCGCCCCAGATAGCGGTGAGTAGCTTTATGTGATTTTATTAAGCAGCTGTTTTTTATTTTACTTGTGTGTAGTTTTTGTATAATGTAATCAGGCGGAAGTCGGACGTAATTTTCCCTGGTAATCAGTAAAGACTCGCGAGTTCCTTTAAGCCGCTTTAGTTTAAATACTTTCCGCCGCTATGATGTGGGGGGAGGTGTGATCCAGACGCGCTGGCCGCCGGTCCCCCCCACCCCGGCCATGGCTTGAGGAGGGTCCGCCGCGCCATGGAGCTGAGCCAGCCGGCCGGCCGGCCTCGGATCCCCCCCATATGACTGATCATTAGTAAAGAGACGGAGATGAGAAAGTGACACCCCCCGCCCCGTCTCCTTTACTGAAATCCCTCTGTTTTTCCTCACACCGTTATGATTTTGCTGCAGGAAAGAGTACCGCAGAAAAGGAGGAAAAAAAAAAACAAGTTTCGGAACTGAGTTTAGAGACCGTTGTGGGCATTTCTCTGTGTTTTGTGGATTACGCTGGAAAGCCGGGGGAGGGGGGGCGCTGGTGCTATCTTTAGCAGAGGCTGAGGGTGTAGGTATGCAGCCTGATGACTTTCCAGTTGTGCGTCGGACGCAGGGCGTCCAGACGGGAGGCCAACAGCAGCCCCTGCGGCCAGGGTAGTGACAGCTGGTCCACGTAGAAAAGACCTCAAGACTAGTACCTTTAAACTGCCCTCGTATACAGAATTCTGCCTTCTGTGCCGCTCCCTTTTGGCGCACTATTCTCTACTACCGGGGTCTCCAATTACGATGCTGGAGAGCCCCAGACCTGCACAGCTTAGTTCGTTCCCTGTTCCACCATACCCGATTCAGCCCAAGAAATAGGGGGTAATTAGCAGAGAAGTTGAATCAGATGTGTTAAATGAGGGGACACCCAAAAATGTGCAGGGCTGGGGCTCTCCAGGACTCAGGTTGGAGACCCCCACTGTACTGTATCAGTTTATCTGACTTTCACAAAAGTCACCCCGGTTATCTGCACCTGAGCTGCTATCTGGCAGTAAAAACGTGGTTTTATTTATTGAGGAATAAATTGGCAGCCTGTCTGCTTTCCTCTGTCTTTAGTCAGAGATATTGACACTTACTCCATAATAGTAGTTCGTGTTTTGTTTTAATACCCTCGGTGGTGTCACAATGCATCATTCAGAAAATGAAACGGCATTCCGAAAAGTCTCCCGACGGTCTCGCGAGTGGTGCCGGAGGAATGGGAAGATGCGTCTTTTGTGCAGATAAAAAGTTACCAGACTACCACACAATGAGTGGCCTCTCGATGACCTGGCAGCGGAGTACGGTATGGCTGAAAACACCCAGTCTGATGAAAGTGTACGTTTTTAAGAAGGGGGTACAGGTAGATTCTTTTCCCCCTTTGTTGCAAAGATATTGACAGTTAATGTAATGCGTAGCCAAGATTAAATCTGTGAAATCTCGTACCAGCTGTGAGAAATTGGAAGTTGTGCGCACGGAGCTTGGAAGTGGGGGGTATTGTTTTGAAGAAAGGCCCCTGGCCTGCTTGGCACGTTGGCATCACGATAGCAAAGGTCCCTCTGGGCAGCACCATGTGTGAGCTCAGCGACAGATGCTTGGCGACACTTTGGCTTGCTGTCAGGTGTTATGAAATGGCTGACCCCGTTAGAAACCAGCCCCATATAAGGGCCCTCAGCCTTCCCTAAAAATCGCTGTCTTGGGGTTTTTTTTTTTTTTATGAGGGGGTGGGGTAAATAAGCAGGTGTGGTGCTGTCTCAGTGATGACCTGTCAATATGTGTTTTTTTTTCCTTGGATGGTTCCCTTTCTGTAGAGTGACTGGCTGATGAATTCTTGGTGATTTGGAGGCTTTTACGCAGATCGTTGCCCCCGCCCCCCTACCACTGTGCCTGTGTTTGCAAGGATGTTGGTTCAAATCCCAGGGTTGGCAGCGTTTCACTTTTGGGGCTCTTGAGCAAGGCCCTTAGTCCCACTTGCTCCAGGGATGGCTGACCCCGCTTTTTCAGTAGTACAGTGCTTTGCATGGAAGCATCTGCTAAGTAAATTTAATGTAATATTATTCCATGTCTTCCAAATAAGACCTCCCAGTAGCCTTTTGGCACTATTTCCAGGAAGGTGACCACTTGCACACATGAGAATTTATGCATTGACAAAATAATAATAATTTCCAATCCATGAATGCATTTTTTAATTGACTGTGTCTGATCTGTGTGCGTGTGCTGCTCAAACTCCTCCATCTCTTCTTCCTGGTTGCTTATAAGCAGCCCAGCATTCCAGCTTTGGCATTGACCTCCCTGTCGCATACAGCCCACACCCTTGGAAACGAGCACTGTCAAACACCCAGAGTTGCTCTGTGAGCTCACCTCCAGCCTGGAATCAAAGCAAGTGAGGCCTCTCATGGGAATGGGGCCATGCAGCGGTCCAGTGGTAACACCTGGCCTTCGTTCTTGTTTAATAGGTTCCCCGCATCAGCTCTCACTGTGCTGATGTTATTGCTAAATATTTTAGCTCCTCATCTGTGACTGGAGGGAAATTCCGCAGTAATAGAGAATAATGTTGTGTCCTGCATCTCTCGGTAAGCACAGACTGGCCATGTGGAGTTTTGTTGGAAATGAGAATCATGTGATGGTCTTTCTTTTTGGAGATGTGGCTTGAGTTTGGTGACATCTTCAGTACTCCGGATTAAGATGCTTTTTTGGCATATATGAATAATCCTTGATTTAACTTCAGCATGATGCTACTAAACAATACGTGGTCTCTTTTTTTTTTTTTTTTTTTTTGGATGGATTGACTATTTTTGTATCTTTGTATCGGATGGCTCATTGGCTCTTCAGAGCTAAACATCGAAGTTATTGGTTTCTGAAATGGCTACACTGGAACCCTTCAACATGAGTTGCAGCATAGTGTTTGGTAAAATCATCTGTTTTGTCTCCATAGTTTTCTGCCTTTGGGGATTGTGGTCACCTCCTTTTGTTGCATGGCAGCCTTCCTAATATCTTGTTTGCTACTTAATGAAGTCTTCAGCCTGTGGGTTGCAGCGTATTTCTGGAATGTGGTAGCATTTCTCATTCTACTCTTAATGCCTCCAGGAGCCGACATGGGGAAATGTTCTCTTAGGTTTTTAATTGATAATGAATACTCAGGGCTGATAAGGAGAGCGACTTCTCAAGTCACAGACATTTGCATTGGCTTCATTGAAGTCACATGAAAAAGGTCTGTGAAGTTGAATTGCGCTTAGGGATGGAGCAAGCATGGCTGTGAAACCCATAGCGGGGGCTTTTTGCAAACTTGTTTCTCATAAAAACCTTGCACTGTTGGTTACCTTGGGGTTAAACCAGGTTCTCAGTAAGCATTTGTAAGGTCTGAGTTGGCTCTTGTCTTTGTTTTATCCAATCTTTCATCACGTGTTAAACTCTAACAAGCAGCCACTGTTCTTCCACACAAACATATGGGTAATCTCCTTTCCCTCTGCATGTTAAACTTTCACTGAGGCCCCCTTCAGTTAATTGGCAGGGATTATCTGTCATAGGCTGTAAGTCACATGGTGCTGGTGTTATTCAGAAGTGTCATGTGTTACTGTAAGCATTACTGTTTCACCCTGACTGTTTACACGGGTTGTGCACCGATGATATGATGGCCTTGAGTTTTATTCTTTGGTTAATGGGTAGAACTCAACTGTGACAGATTCGGTGGAATGCTAAGTGAAAAATCACCCAGGGAGCCTCACGGTCTGATCTGCTTTTAAGGACGTCTGAGCTCGATTTGTCCTCTCTGCTGAAATGGCCCATGGATAGCATTGTGAGCCTACAGCACCTCACAATACTTAGCCCATTGCCAGGTTTAGCTGGGTGCATTGGTGAATGCTTGTAAAAATAAGGTAGATTAGTAGAGATGATGTTGCAAGGAGCACAGTCAGGTGTGCTGATGGTGTGATTAGCGTCTGAGCAGAGCGTTTGTGGGCTGGTGCAGCCCTGATTGGATGGCAGAGACGAAAGCAAATGACACCCTCGGAAACCCTTTGGTGAGCCCCACACCTGGAGGTCTTGCATGACGAATAACTGCTTGGAGTGATGTGTGTGTGTGTGTGTGTGTGTGTGTGTGTGTGTGGGAGGGAGGGAGGGAGTTTACATTCCTGTGGCCGTCGTTACATGCTGGTGCCTTGTCCCTATCCTGTTCCCACCAAGCCCCCCCTTAGCCATGAGAGGGAGTAGTGATGTCATCAGCTAACACCAGGTCTCTTTCTGCCAGGTCAGTGGTCTGAGTGACAAGGAGTTTACATCACCTTGCTGCCGTGTTTGGGGATCTGTAGTGCCTCCTGGTGACGGGGAGGGTTTCATGCTCTGTCGCCATTTTAGCTGTCGTACTGGGCCGGGGCAGATCACGGTGACGTGGGCCAAACGGACGTAATCAGGTGATGTTTGTTTGCTTTCGCTGAGCCGCCTACCAGGGGCTGGAGATTTAAACAGTGTCTGGGAAGTACACTCATACCGTCTGCATTCCAAGCTAATACTTGTATTCGTGGCAGAAATTTTAAATCTGTGTCCTAATATTTATAAAACAAAACGGGACACAATGGCTCAGGCTGAAATGAGGGAAACTGCTGTCGCCGCCTTTAGCTTTCAGCAAGCTACCTACTATCCATACTTTCATTGGTCAGTTATTGTACTGATAGTACTAGTTCAACTTCACATTGAGGACTGGCAGCAGGTGGGGGGGTTAGGAGGGGGTTTCGCACATAACCGCACAGGCGAAGCTGGGTAAGAAGACTTAAGTCCATCTGTGCTGGCTTTAGCCTCCCTACCCCTTCTCACCGCTTTGTTTACAGTTTCACATAGAACACACACCGCACATTACTTCGTTCCTCTCGGTCCAACAGAAATGCCAGTCCTCTCTTTCTCTTCTCTGGGTGATGACTTGCCAGAGGTCCCATCTCATCAAAGTCAGCTTTGGCCATGCCCTGCGAATCAACTCCAGTACCTCTGTCTGCTTGGCGCAGAACGGGCATAACACGGGGTGACCTTATGTATTCTATCCGAGCGTAATAGGCACACTTTACTATGCGCAATGTTTTGTTATACGGTTGGAGGTACTGCTTCAAAAAATGGACGATAAAGCATGAAACAGCTCATTCCTCTCTGTTGGTTGGCAATAGTTATACCCAACTTATGTCTAAGAGAGGGAATTTGGCACATTGGTTAGAGGAATCTCGCAACGCCTGGCAAATTACTTTTGGCTAGGGCCCGTTGAGCCCATGTGAAGGTGTAATTTGGTTCTGACTGGCCTGGTCTCCAGTAGCAGTTGTAAGCACCTAGCCAGTCCATATATTACTCACACACGGGAGGACTGCTAGAAATCATTGCGTATCTTATTGGACCCCCAACCCAGACCAATCCAGTTATGTTCCCTGTCACTTAGAGGCCCTTGGAATCATCTTATCTTTCCCCTCTTTACTGCACCCCTACACACGATACAGGTATCTGCCATACATTCATCTGCCTTTATGGGAGTCTTATAGGCTGTTCCTTTGGTGTTAGATGTCACTGTTCTCTGGCAGGCCCATCGCCTTGCACAGCCTGACACCTTACTTTAATGGGCGGTGGGGGGGCTAGGCAGTCTGAAGTCCATTGTAAACCAGCCTGCCATGCAGTTTATTGGAAATGTAGTAATCGACCAGTTGCACAGTGGAGAGAAGAGCATGGCGATTTGTCTCGAGTAACTTTTCCGAGGGTCCAGATTCTTTGCAGAATCCCTCCGCACTCAGCTTGTGTTATACTTTTGTGTGCTCTCATGAGTAACCAGGGTCACCGGACATCCGTCGAGTTGTTTTCCTGCCATCGGCGAACCACTTTTGGGCCACATGTCATCATGGCTGTTTCTCAGATCATCTTTCTCTCTTTAGTAGGGGCTTTTAACGTGACTGAGCCGTTCCTGTTTCTTAACTTTTGTTGGGCCCCCTTTTGCTTTAATCGTTCATCTGGTGCCTCAGTAATCGGTGCGGACCGACCCAGTAAAAATTTGGCGGGGGTGGGCGAGGGGTACAGAAGGGGAACCAGACTGGCCTGTGTTCCTTTGTTCAACGCCACCTCCGGCTTCAAACAGGACGTGCCTCTTGTAAGTCACAGAATAGGCTGAGGAAAAGTGGCATTTCGGGGAAGAGGGGCTCCGAGATGGGGAAGCCGGAGTCTCGGCTGGCGTCCAGGAGTCTTTACGTCACTGCCGAGGAATTGCAGTTATGCAGGAACATCACGCCGAAGCCCAGGTGCTGCGGCCTTTGATGACAGGACGCTGGCATTGCATGGGAAAAGTGGGTAACCATTCTTGACACCTCTGTACACGCAAAAAGGGGGCAGGTTGGCATGCCTGTGTTGCATCAGCTGCATTTTTGGGTGGAATGCAGTTCCGGATGGCTTGGGGTGAAACAGCCAACAGCTTTCCAGAATTACAGCCGGTTGTGCCTGATTTATTTTCTGTGTGAGTATGATTACTGGGGTGTGTGATATATACTTAAACGGCTATGTTAGACATTCACCACATTGCTTTAGCTTGAGCTGAGGTAGGCAGCACTTTAAAGAAGGTTTAGCAAACGGCCTCCTTTGTTTCGAAGACCAGATGCGGTGAGTGGCTCAGCAGTCCCTGTCTCCGTAATTGGAATATTGCCGGTTTGAGTCCCGACCTCGGCAGAATAGTCACATGTCTGTGGGCCCTTAAGCAAGGCCTTTGACCCCAGCTCCAGGGAGCCGCATATTGGCTGACACTGTGCTGTGACCCCCAAGCTATGGAGAGCAACATGGGGTCCGTGATAAGAAGCATTCCACTGTACCTGAACTTGTGCAAATGGCAAATAAAGGATTTGTCATGTATGTGAGTGATTTCTCTGTGTTTTCATGTCACCTGGATCAATGCTAAGGTTAGCCATCTTGGTTCGGTTTCACAGCCTTTCACTTGAGCTATGAAAGTGACGTTGTGCTTTGTTGCGTTTCCACAGTGGTGTTTTCCCTCCCCTGTTCTGTCTGGAAACATTGTATAGCTTATGAGTCTTTTTGCGCCCAAGGTCAGTTTGGAGGGGTCATACAGCTTGCGATTCTCAGTACTGACACGGAACGCAGTGACTGAGATCCTTGAGTGTAGTGCGTGAGGGATCGGTGAGTAGTCTGCCGTTCGTGATAGTTTTCATTGTGCTGTGCACGGACAACAAACCAACACTTTAGTGGTTAAGTGTTCTGCTTTTTGATGTGTGCGAAATGAGTCTTGGACTTCTCAGCGCCGAGATTAGGTGACAAGGTGGCAATACTTTGTGTTCAGTATGTGTTGACTGATGAATCAAGCATGCGTCTATAAGGGCATGTGTGAGCACTCCTCTGACTCTGCACCCCTCGGCATTTGATCGCCAGGGACCGTCTCGTGTGCATACTTGTGCTGTCTGGCTCCTGTTCAGCAGGGATTATCCATGCATCCTGTGGTGCTCTGTCTGACTCCGCTGCGCTGGGTGCCTGCCAACTTCTCCACCTGCACACCTCACATGTTGGAGGTACCTGTCTTCCACAGGTGCACCTGTGCTTTTGGTTGTAAAGGGGCCGCTTGCTTTTGTATAACGGTAAAGGATCGCAAACCCTACCTTTTATTCTGCTTGTATTCCGAATGAAACCTTATTCCTATTTGCTATTGCATCCTTTGATACATTTCCCAAAATGTTGTGTGTGTTTCTGTCTCTCTGTTCTATTGATTGGAACCGATGTAGCGCTTTTGACACGCCTGATTTTTTGGGGAAAAAAAATTCATTGATTTGAGTAAAATCATTGTACTGGTGAGTGCAAGCCAACTGACTACTAGAGAAATGGTACTATTCTGCTAACTAAAACATCAAAAATGTCTGCATTGTTTTCTGTCACTCCCGGTATGTTGATGTCCACATTTATAGGGGTTCCCTTAAAATCGTCAGTATCTGAAAGTAGTCTGGACTGCACTATAAGTTTAACATTCCCCTGACAACTGTTTTGGAATCTCCTGCCATTAACAGCTTGGTGCGGAAAGCACTTGCTACATTTTGGGAGGGGGGGGGGTGTTACTCCAGACCATTATTGTTGTACCCATCCTTGTTTGTACAACCTCTGTCCCTCTGTACCGCGGATGGGTAGTGGTCCGTAGCCGTTACGGTACACCTTAACCAGAATACTGCAAGTCAACAGCAACTTCCTTTGTTCCTTACGAAAGTTAGCTTCACTTTGCCTTGGAATCGGGCCCCTAAGGCACAGCCGGAGACAGGGTTCCTCCTGCATCCTGAAACGGGAGCACTTCCATTTCCCCATACTGATTAGGCCGATTTGGTGGGTGTCCAGTGTTTTGTGGAGTTCATGCTGCAAAGTTAGTGTACTTCGCAAACACGTCCTTTGGGCAGAGACCTCTGGGTACCACGGTCACGTTGTTGATGAAAGTCTCAATTCTCAATCTTTTGTTGTTGGTTCCGTAGGAGTTTTCAACATATGCCCTGATGCTGGTTCAGAGGTTCTGTAGCATTTCAGTCCTGCTGCTTACTACAATAATTAGCACCTTCCAAGCTGCTGGTGAATTATTTATATCAGTGGCCACTTTTCCCCTGCATCTGGGCTCTGTGGTGTGTGTGCAAAAACCAATGAAATTGGAATGATTAGGATGATCAGTTGTGCAGGTGTGATGAAAGATCAGCCTTTACGATTGAGTTTTAATTTGTATCATTTTGCCAGACTGTAACTAATAATGACCATTTGGAACGGGCTCCAATCCTGTGTCCTGTTACCACAGCATCTGCGTTCTTTCTTGGTTTGATTTTACTGGGGGAGCATTACCCACAAAGCTATCTGGCTTCAACAGCAAACTGCATCGGTACAAGGCGCCAGTAAATTCCAAGAGCACCTCCTGTGTTACCATGGTGATGGGGAATTTGCTTTAATGTCCCTCATTTAGTCCGCCCCACCCCGCCCGAATCGTAGTCCCGTAGACACAATCCTCCCGTTGTCATCTTGCAAGGCGAAACCATGCTGTAGCAAGAGACGAACAAGCTGGGGTGGGGGGGGCAGCGTCGCAACGCTTTGCATTGTGAGTATTCCTCCAGAGGGAAATGTTAATCAATCACTCATGGGGCTGGTGTAGTGGAGGTCAAAGGTCACCTTCCAGTTTCCAAGGTGCTCTTTATTCTGTTGGAAATGTAGGAGGTGGAGTGACGAAATGTCAACTTTTCTTTCCACTACAAGTCAAATCCCCTCCTCCGAATTGATGGATCTAATCACCATGTGTGCTAGTTTTTCAGAAAGCGTTTTGGCAGTTACTGTGGCCATTAAGAGTACAGCTCCCCACTTTCATTACAGTAATGGAACTGAAAGCTAGGAAGACCGGCTTGTAGCAAACGGACGGTTTCAATTCAGCTGATCTGGTACTTTTGGCTACATGAATACTGCTGTAAACTTCAGACACAGATAAGGCTCTTGTCAGACACCATCTGTGAACTTATATCACCTGCTATTAGCCATTCTGGTGAAGGATCTGAATCCTGTTGAACAAGAAAATCAAGGAAACGTCTTTGAAACAGTTATAACCGGGAGTGAAGTTCGATTTGAGCATCTGATGGTGACTTGCACTGCCCCAGAGTTTCTGAAGTCCATGTAGGGATGTTCACTCTCGTTATGGAGATAGTAAGCCGCCTGTTTTCCTTTCCTCCCTAAGGTCAGACTCCCTCCCCCATCCCCCGGAGCTCCTGGTAACCTCACACCTTAATGAGGAAGATGGCAGCCTCTTCTGTGAAAGTGGCGGTGAGGGTGCGGCCCTTCAACTCCCGCGAGACCAGTCGCGGTGCCAAGTGTGTCATCCAGATGCAGGACAGCTCAACCTGTAAGTATAGCCGGCCTCTATAACCCCACCAGAGTCAGAAATTTCAGGTCCAGAAAGTAGAAATCCAGACCAAGGTTTTGTTTCAATCAACCAGCTGAGTACTCTGTGGCTCTTTTTACTCAAATGGTTGGTTGAAACAAAACCTTGGTCTGGATTTCTACTTTCTGGACCTGAACTTTCTACCTCTGATCCCAGCTATTTGTAACTGGTATAAGAGAGCTTCTGTAAGCAATTCAGTCCTCTCATTGGCTGTCTGGAGCTGGTAAAGGATGCTTCTGCAAATAACAAGGGCTCTCATTGGTAATTTAGAAGTGGTCAGACTTCTTTAAGGAACAAACCCTTTGATTGCCAGTTGGATGTTATTAATTACAAGTGGATTTCTTAGAAGTCCTGTAATTGGTAGTTTGGTAACGACCCATATTAGTCTTTCATCTTACACCATGCCTCAACAAATTTTATTTCCCTCATGAAGAAAGTTGTCAAAAGTTCTTACATGATCTTTACTCATTTATACAACTAAGGAGGTTAGGTTATTACCACAGAACCTACTGTCTTCTGGTTCCTGCACACACCCCTACACAAACCTGTTTTTGGGAGGGTGGGGACCCTCTTAGTGTTGATATCCCGCACACACCCTTACTCTGACCTGTTCCTGGGAGGGTCAGAGATGGCACCTCGCAGTGCATCATGGGAGTTGTGTCCTTATTGGCTGAACCATCACCATACCGAAAGGCTGACTCCTGTTTGAGTCTTGCATCAACGTGCGAGCGCATCCAGAAATCTTGCAGCGGGAGAAGCATTTCAATCCTGGCGTGGCAGCTGTGCTCTTCCTGTGCGACTGAAGGCGAGATGTGATGGCCGCCTTGCCCAGCCCCAGCATGCCTTGCCGTCTGAATAATGCCCGTGTTGTACTTTTTTGCTTGGTTTTTCCCTGAAGAGCATCAGTGAAACACCCACCTATTTGGTTTAGTCCGGTTCAGCCAGAGGTCACGCTGGAGGCGAGTGAGGTGGGGGTTGCAGTCCTAGGGATCCCAGACTTATGGCCCAGAGCACATTCACCCAGAACAGACTGTGGCTGACCCTGGCAGCTGCAGTACTCCTGACAGTCCCTGCCCCCCCTCCCCACATGCTGAAGCGTGCCCACAAGCTTGTGGAGACCAGCTGACCACTTGGCATGAGCCTGTATGCTGGTAGCTGAAGGTGGTACAAGTTGTAGGACCTGGACAGAGCCTGTGTTGGGGCGACCAGCCTCTCACAGGCGTGGGAAGGGTGTAGGGAATATGTAGGCAGGGTGTAGGCACTACTCCCACACACACCTTTATCCAGTTGGCTTTTTAAATCAAAGTTCCCAGGCCCCTGCTTCTGACCCCCCCCCCCCCCCCCCGCCCTGACACACACACACACACGCGCGCGCACACACACACACACACACACG
>JAAGVU020000062.1:91652-105940 GCA_011763525.2 Mormyrus iriodes | reverse complement strand
ACCAGGGTGCGAGAGCGGGGGCCGGGGCAGCCCGGAATCGCCCCAAGGGGGGGGGGGGGGGGGGTCATAACTGGCATTGAGCTCCTCGTTGGGAGTGGGGGACACCTGTGTCCCTCTGGGTCAAGTCCTGCCTGTAATTAGCAGCTGTCAGTGAGGCCATCCTGTAACAGTACTGGTGTCTATGTCCTCGTCATCTTCCAGCTTTGTGAGGACCTCTTCAAGCGCACTGTGGATAATGCCAGCCCCGATCTCTCCTTCTCCGTGGAGGTTAGACCTATCAGAACGCATCAGTCACTCACCACACCGTCTGTAAGTGAGAGTGGGTGACTGTGGCTTGCTGTCGGCAGGTGTCCTACATGGAGATCTACTGCGAGCGCGTGCGGGACCTGCTGAACCCCAAGAGCAGGGGCAACCTGCGGGTGAGGGAGCACCCCATCATGGGGCCCTATGTGGAGGATCTCTCCAAGCTGGCCGTCACCAACTTCGCTGACATCGCAGACCTCATGGACAGCGGAAATAAGGCCAGGTGCGGCATGGGGGGGGTGGGGCAAAATCCAGGAGGTTGTTGCATGGGGAAGGGGACGTGGCCTGGTGGGGAAGTGGGAGGAGTTAGGGGTGTGGATAGTGAAGTCCAGAAAGACCATATAGTGTCTAGAGATGAAGACAATGAAGACAGATGCAATTCCTCAAGAAGATGGGTGCCTGCTGTGAAATGTGGGGGGGGGGCACCTACAATCACCTCAGAATGACCAAGCCACTCCCACCCTCCAGGACGGTGGCTGCGACCAACATGAACGAGACGAGCAGCCGCTCTCACGCTGTCTTCACTATAGTCTTCACCCAGAGACGCCACGACCAGATGACCAACCTGGACACGGAAAAGGTTGTCCATTCGTGCGTATGTGCGTGCGTGTTAGGTCTCGCTCTCCTTGTGCTCACAGCCTCTCTTCCTTGCTTCTCTCAGGTCAGTAAGATAAGCCTGGTCGACCTGGCAGGAAGTGAGCGGGCTGACTCCTCTGGGGCGAAAGGCATGAGATTAAAGGTGAGACCCTGCTCCTATATGTCTCCTCTTCGTCCAGTGCTGTCCATCGCGTCTCATCCCTGATTTCTGGAGCCTTTTACTCTGTTTCTGACGTGTCAAACTGTGGTATAGTATCAACGCTCTGATCAGATTAAGGCAGCTAATTGACTTGTTCCGCAGTCTAACAAAGTGAAGTTGCTCTGTAGCTGTTTCTTGCTTTTTGGCCAAGATGATTTGATTATGGAAGGAAATGTTGTTTCGTTACGTGAATTTTAACATGAACCTACAGCATATATATTTCCCCCACATTACATACATGGTGATGTCAGATTATAGTGTTTAACACATTTACTGTCACGCCCCCTGCAGGAAGGAGCCAACATCAACAAGTCCCTCACGACACTGGGGAAGGTCATCTCTGCCCTGGCTGAAATGGTGAGCAACCCCCCGTCAGGGTGATCAGGGCAGCCTGTCGTCCCTGGATGTCTGTGGCTTTATTTCTGAGCAGTGATGCCTCATTAGCTCTTTCTCTTTCTCTTCGTTCTTAAAAACCCTTTTCTTTTGTTTTTCTTTTTCAGCAAAGTAGCAAAAAAAGGAAATCAGATTTCATACCATACAGAGACTCCGTATTAACGTGGCTCCTCAAGGAAAACCTTGGTAGGAAACAAACCCCCCCCCCCTCTCTCTCTCTCTCGTACCTCCACCTCTGACTCTCTCACCCCTTTGCCTCTGACACACTCTCTCGCCCCCCTCCAGCTCTGATTCCTTCCCTCCCTGGCTCTGACTCTCTCCCTCTCTGTCAGGTGGGAACTCTCGCACTGCCATGATTGCTGCCCTCAGCCCAGCGGATATTAACTACGAGGAGACCCTCAGCACCCTCCGGTATAGCCCCTCTCGATCTCCCATACAGATGTGTGTACTTTTACTTTTATATGTAAAACCTAAATCACCGGTCCCTATGCCCCCGTAGATACGCAGACCGGGCCAAACAGATACGCTGCAACGCCATCATCAACGAGGACCCCAACGCACGACTCATCCGCGAGCTCAAGGAGGAAGTCAGCCGCCTGCGGCAGCTGCTGTTTTCCCAGGGCCTGAGCTCCGAGCTGCTCACTGCCACCGGTACGTGTAAGCACGCACGCACGCACGCACGCACTCTGGTGTAAACACTCCCCCCCCTCCAATCAGGTTACGAGATGAACAACAACCAGGCCATGGGTGCAGTGCTTGCCGGTGTGGCCCCTGTCCCCAGTAATGACAAGGCCGAGCACCTGCAGTGTCCCCCCACCCCCGGGTCCGAGCCAGTCGCCGACGGCGAGGCTCCCACTTCTGCCGACGACTTTCCGGGCGGTCAGGTGGCCATCAGCAAGGAGGAGGCTGTGGAGAGGCTGGCGGTACGACGTGACGTCCCTTTGGCGCCCTCAAATTTCCCATGACGCATCAAACACGTCTACTGTAACTATGGTCGCTTTGCACCCAGTTTCCATTAATTTCTCCTTTTTTAAAGGAAACTGAAAAAATCATCGCCGAGCTGAATGAGACCTGGGAGGAGAAGCTGAGGAAGACAGAGTCCATCCGTCTGGAAAGGTAAACGCCCCCCATCTGCAATCCTGCCCTCACACCCCCGCCCTCCTGTTGGTGTCTCACTCTCACTTCACCTGTCGTAGGGAGGCCCTGCTAGCAGAGATGGGCGTGTCCATCAGGGAGGATGGGGGCACTGTGGGGGTCTTCTCCCCCAAAGGGGTGAGTGACTGACATGCTGAAGGGGTCAGAACGTCCCCTGCCTTGATGGGGCAGAGAGTGTGCCCTGTCCTCCAGCTCACCCCATGTGTTCCATTTCCTGCAGACTCCTCACCTGGTGAACCTGAACGAAGATCCGCTGATGTCAGAGTGCCTGCTGTACTACATCAAAGAAGGCGTGACGAGGTCAGGGGGTGGGCATTTATGCACATTCAGTTTCATGTGGTCCTTGGCCAGGTTTGACCCCTCCCCCCGCTCTTTCCTTGACACCTCCCCCCCAGAGTGGGCCGCAAGGACGTGGACATCCGTCTGAGCGGACAGTTTATTAAAGAGCAACACTGCGTCTTCTACAGCCGCCTTAACGAGAGTGGAGAAGGTAAGGCCCTCCCACTCCCAATGTCTGCTGGGAATTTTACCACTCCAATATTCACAGCAGGGTTGTAGTTTTCGGTGTGTCCAGTAGGGGCGCTCCGCTGTAATACACTGTCTCTCTGTTTCTCCCGGTAAAGCACTCTGGGGATCTGTCAGGTATTGTTTTGCTTTTAAACTGCTGACATCAGCCATGCCCCCCCACCCCCACCATCCTATTTCCTAACCCTCCTCATCCTCTCAATGTTCCCGTCCTCATGCTCCACCTAGGATGTGATGATTGTCTGGCTCTGTCTGCCAGCTTTCACTAACCCCCCTATGCCCTAACCCCCCCCCCCCCCCCCGTATTTCAGTGGACGTTACCCTGGAACCGCTGGAAGGGGCGGAAACCTATGTCAACGGGAAGCAGATCACGGAACCCCTGGTGCTGAAACAAGGTGTGACAGCGGCGCCCCCCAGGGGACTGGAGTGGTGGCACGGTCAGGAGTCTGACCGCCATTTCACACTAATCAGAGCTGGTGCCCTTGAGGGTGGGAGTTGGGTGGACAATTTCAAAAGTCACATGACTGGGCCCTTTCTAGTGCTTTTCCTGTCTCAGCCAGACTGGCCACTTCTTACTATAAAAAGCTCACCTTTACTGTCTGTCCACACAGACT
This sequence comes from Mormyrus iriodes, assembly GCA_011763525.2. NCBI lineage: Eukaryota > Metazoa > Chordata > Actinopteri > Osteoglossiformes > Mormyridae > Mormyrus > Mormyrus iriodes. Next base: position 102,154 of record JAAGVU020000062.1, on the reverse strand, counting down.
CGTATTTGAGATTTTTTTTTATAGAATAGTGACACTTTATTCATCCCCGTGAAGAAATTCTCTGCTTCGCATACCCAATGTTGCTCTCCGTGAGACACAGACATGTATACAGATGACTGCAAGCTTGGGGGTCACTGTACAGTGTCAGCCAGTGTGTAACGCCCCTGGAGTAATTGGGGATTAAACGCCTTGTTCAGGGGCCCAACGTCTGTCAGCTGCGGGATTTACACTCACAGGCACAAGGTCCCAACCCCCTGAGCGAAAGACTTGCTTCTCAGTCTGGCATTAAAAAAATTCCTTAAACATGCCTTCTGTTTTTCTTTCCCTTCAGGTAACCGCATCGTGATGGGAAAGAACCACGTATTCCGCTTCAACCACCCGGACCAGGCAAGGCTCGAGCGGGAGCGCAACGCCTGTGTCGAGCAGCAGGGGGAGCCGGTGGACTGGAACTATGCTCAACGGGAGCTTCTGGAGAAGCAGGGCATCGACATCAAGTTTGAGATGGAGAAGAGGTGAGCATGGCGCCCTCTACTGTCTCGGGTGTGGTGTGTGAAAGACAATGGGGAAAAAGTGCTCTTCTGGCCCCAGCTGGAAATGCAGATGCCTGTGTCTGTGCATGTTAATCCCAGCCACAGGAAGCTCTGTCTGGCTCCGAATCTGGAGAATTACACCTGATTTATAACAGCAGGGAATGCTGCAAGTGAGTTCAGGCTGTGATGAGCTTAGTTTCTCGTGGGGTGTGAGACCTGTGGGATGAATGAATGAATGGGGAAATGGATGCATGGAAAAAATGGAGGGATAGATGGGGAAATCCCCTGATGAATAAAATCAGATACCCACCTGTGAGGCAGAAAGGGAGGTGGGGTTCTCCCCAAACCTGTCACGCCCTCCGTGATGGATTCAGGAAGGGTGCAGGAGCTGCTGTTGTGCCCTAATGGGACCAGCGAGCTGTCATTGCACTTTAAGGGTGTAAGTACGGTTACCGGCCATGGAGGGGAAGGGTGCATCGATAAATCCCCAAACTGATCCAAATGGGACCCTCCGTATTGCAGGCTGCAGGACCTGGAGAGTCAGTACCGAAGGGAGAAGGAGGAGGCGGACCTGCTGCTGGAACAGCAGAGGCTGGTGGGAAGAGGGCGTGTGCACGCACACACCCACACACACGCACGCACGCACACACGCACACACGCACACACACACAACAAGGGTTAGGAGTCTGTCTGTCTGCTGATTTTACACTATATGACATCATTTTTTTTTTCCTTCTGTTTCTGATATTTCTGGATCTTTTCAAAACAAAATAAAGTCCTTGTTTTCTCTCCCTCTGCCTCCTTGGACAGTATGCAGACTCTGACAGCGGGGATGACTCGGACAAGCGCTCCTGCGAGGAGAGCTGGAGACTCATCTCCTCCCTGAGGGAGAAACTGCCAGCCAATAAGGCAAGTGGCAGGGTGTGGAGCGGCCAGCAATGGGCAGGCGGGCGGGCGGGCTGAAAAACTTAAGTACTGCTGATCTCGACATGTGACCACGCTCCATTAGACAAGGCCTTCTATCCTTCCAAGAAAAATAAGGGTTTGGAGGTCACTCTTGTGGTGTTTGGAGGAGCCACGTGGCTTGTACCAAGGGTGTAATGGGCCCCCAGCTGGCCCCCGGGAGGGCCCTGGGGCCAGGACAAACAATAACACAGATGAAATTTAAAACGGACGCAAGGCAGGGCTATTTAAAGTGCTTGGGGAGGGGGGATGGGAGCCCCTAGGAGGCCCACAGCTGGGTCCGATGATTCCGGGTATGGCTGTACTGACTGTCCCCCTGTCCTCATTCCCCAGGTGCAGACTATAGTGAAACGCTGTGGTCTCCCCAGCAGCGGGAAGAAACGCGAGCCCCTGCGGGTGTACCAGATCCCCCAGCGCCGGCGTATCAGCAAGGACCCGCAGCGCCTCACCATGGCCGACCTGAAACTGCAGGCCGTCAAGGAGATCTGCTACGAGGTGGCGCTGGGCGACTTCCGCCACTCGCGGCACGAGATCGAGGCGCTGGCCATCGTCAAGATGAAGGAGCTGTGCCGCATGTACGGCAAGCGGGACCCTGGAGAGCGGGACCCCGGCGGGCGGGACAGCTGGCGCGTGGTGGCGCGTGACGTCTGCGAGACGGTGGGCATCGGGGACGAGCAGGGCGGCGGCCTAGACGGCGGTGGCGGGGGCGAGGGGAACAGCGAGGGCGGCAAAGCAGGAGTGGGAGATCTGAAAGCTCACATCGACAAGCTGACCGACATCCTGCAAGAGGTTAAGTTGCAGAACAACATGAAGGACGAGGAGATCCGAGCCCTGAGGGACCGCATGGTCAAGATGGAGAGCATCATCCCTGCCATTGGGGCTCAGGTGACTGCAGGGACACGCTCGCTCTCACTCAGGAACCCACAGACGGTCCATGTTTTAGTTCGCTCCCAGTGCACCTGTATCAGGCATTCAGTGTTGATTGGTTTGTTCTTTATCGTTTTGTTTGAACTTGACTGTTTGGTTCAGATGTGCTGGGAGCTGGGAGGGAACAAAAATGTGGACTTGCTGGGGGATCCCCAAGGACTGGGTTGAAAAACGCTGCCATAAAGTGTTGTGGGGACAGACCTGGAGCCTAGCCCACGCCACAGAGGGGACAGGGTTGGGGGATACCCTCATAGGGACACCAGTCCATTGCAGGGCATATCTCTCTCACTCACACACACACACACACACACACACACACACAATGCAATTTAGAAACAAATTCACTGAACTGCAGGTCTCTCTGAATTTGGACAGTGGGATGAAGTGTGTGAAAGTGCCTTTATTCCTAAATTATACTAAATAAATGACTAAATGCCTGCCTTTTGATCTCTTTGGTGTGTAACAGTGCAAAGGTGTGATTTCTAATCATATGCGATTGGTCCGTCCTGCGGCAGGATGAAGGCAGTGCTGAGGAGGAAGAGGAGTGCCAGCAGGAGCCCAGAGAGCAGGAGCAGCAGTACGACTGCTCCCTGGAGGAGATCCCGAAGGAGGAACGCATCAGCAAGCTGATGGAGGAGGACCCTGCCTTCCGGCGCGGTCGCCTGCGCTGGCTGCGGCAGGAGCAGGTGCGGCTGCAGAACCTGCAGCAGCAGCAGATCGCTAAGCGGCTGCGGCGCGGCGGGGGGGCGCTGCCGGTGGGGCTGGGGGGGGCGGGGCCCTTCCTGCCAGGAACCGGCCGCTTTATCCCGCCACAGGAGTGCAAACTGCGCTTCCCCTTTAAGAGTAACCCACAGCACCGCTATTCCTGGGGCCCTGCTGCCGCATTCATGCTGGGCTTGGGAGGCGGCGAGGACGGCCAGGCGGAGGCCGGAGAGGAGCTGCAGGGCCAGGCCGGGGGAACAGAGGCCCCGCACGCCCCTTCGCCCCCACCGCCTGCCTCCACTGCCCCTGGAGGCCCTGCCATGCCCCTTTTCCCTCCCCCCTTCCCACTACCCATACCCATGCCCAATGCCATGCCGGTGGGCGGAGGCCAACACCTTATCCGCACGCCTAGCCCCCACCGGGCATGGCAGCAGCGTAACTATGGCAACAACCACCAGGGAAACCAGCCATTCCCTCCTCAGCAGCAGCGGCAGTACCGCCGGAACTCCTTGGACAGCTCGTCTTCCCCGAATAGCCACAACCACAACGGTAACTTCAGCCACGGCCACCAGGGGCGCCCACGCTACCGCCGCCAGTCCCCCGGGCCCAGGCCGCAGGAACAGGACTCACCTCCATTCCTCCGGGACGGGGCCTTCCAGAACCCACGCAAGCCTGGCATGCACAACCATCTCCACCACCCGTACCACAACCACCAGCAGCTCCACGCTCACAGGGGGGGCGCCCGCTTTCCCGATGGGGACATGCCCCCACCCAGGAATTACACTCCCCGGGAGCACCCTGGCGCTGGCGAGCTCCAGAAATTCCCGGGTTACACCACCCCCCCACGGATGCGGAGGCAGTTCAGTGCCCCGGATCTGAAGAACAGGGAGACCCCGGTCTGAGGGCGCCACTCACACCTCCTCTTGGGGGCGCCCCACCCAGCATCCATTGTTCACCATCCTGGCCCAATGCCCCAACCTCTGGCACAGGACAGCAAACATCAGTCCCCTCCCAATCTGTGGGCAGGTCTGCCCCTTTGCTACATACCGCATATTGTCCCTCGCCCTTATTTTCTGTTTTCATGATGTCATAATGGGGGATGGGGGAGGGGGGTAGTAGGTTTGACCAGTGTGCTCCCCCCCCCCCCCACCCGAAAGAATATACCTACCACACGCATCTAAACGAGCACTTAATGTCCCCAGGCAGCGCTCACGTTGGCCATTAGAGTGCAACATGTCACACAGGGTTGTGTCCATTCACTGTTAGACCAACAAGGCAGAATGCATTTGTAAATAACAGAACTCATTTAAAAACCACGTTAACGTCCCTATGTCTGTAGCTCCACTTGATGCTGTCCCGTCTTAGTGGGGGGGCACTGGATCTCCGGCAGATGGGACATTGATGGCCTACGCAGTGTCTTCTCTGCATTTTTAACAGTCGGCGTGTACCAGCCTGTGGGCTGCGGACTTTGACCTCAGTCACATGACCTCTTGACACTGTAACTGATTGGACGCTGTGCTTTCTGGTTTCTGTATTTGGGAGGTAAACTGTGAGGCTGTGAGATGGGACTTGCTGCCTTGCACAGATTCCGTGTGTGTATGCGTGTGTGTGTCTTGAGAGCTCTTTCAGTGTTGGTCCGTATACATGTTTTATATAGATGCAAGTGTCCGAAGTGGACACTAGGGGGAGTGTTGAACCATCGCTGAAGTTTTAGCTACTGAAATACCCAAAGAGAGCAGTTTTGGGGGGGGTCAAAGGGCTCCATTTTCTAACCGGCCTTTGGCCACCAAACTGCATGTCCTCTGTGTAAAATGTTAACCTGTTTTATGATGTATTTTTGGATTTTTTTTTTCTTGAGAATTCTGCCCCCTTCAGGTTGCAGTTGGACGGGTCAGATAAAAAAAAAAAAGACCTCAGCTCCTTGAAGCACCTTATAATCCTCATATTAACAATATAACCATTGAAACTAATGTCCCTGGGACTGGTTCGCATGTAGGAGAGGGAAAGGGTGCTGAAATTTAATTTCAGACCAGTAGTAGTCACTGCCGCTTAGTGTTTTTTTGAATCTTTTTAGTATGTATATTATTTGGAAGGTTTTTTTTTTTTTATCTGAGATGTTCTTTGACCGCTCTGGAGCCGTGGTTCCCATGGCCAATCAGGTGGCAGCAGGGTACAGGCCTTCAGTGTGTGACAGCAAATCAGGTGGCAGCAGGGTACAGGCCTTCAGTGTGTGACAGCAAATCAGGTGGCAGCAGGGTACAGGCCTTCAGTGTGTGACAGCAAATCAGGTGGCAGAGGGCAGGCCACTTCCATCCGTGGGAGAGCAGCTCGTGAAGCGTTTGGCTCGTGAGCTGGTTCTGTAGGAGATGCCTGGGCGGCTTTGTGCCTGGGGGAGTACCTGCTGCAACTTGTCACGCTGCCTTGCACAACGGTGGGTTTTTTCATATGTCTGAGTGGAGACATCAGACTTTTGAAAATATTTTGGACAGTCTGGAGAGTTTAGGGATTAAACCTCAAATGATTAAGACCTGAATCTCACTGCGCTGTCCATTGTGGCAAAAAAAAACACATTAGGTTGCAAATCATTGTACCAGGTGCGGGATTTGATTGATGTGCTGTGCGCCATGGTGGAACGTCTGCGTTTGGTTAGTATAAAACGCAAGGGGAGATGGAGAACAGCGACTGGAAGAAAGTCTTCTCTAAATGAGACCACAGGAAACTAATGTATGCATCCTGGAACACTAAGATGGACAGGTTCCCCCAACATCCTCAAACATACAGCGTGATGCCAGCAATTGTGCCCGACCTGTCCACACTGTTCACTGCTCACTTGAGGTGACATCATCACCACGGGCCAATGGCATGGGCTGCGAGGTAGAGAGGTTCCTTGCATTCAGTAGGTCTCTCTACCGTTGGGGGGTCATTCATTTTACCGGAGGTCCATTCAGAACTGATGCCACAACTTGCACTTGTGTGTGTATATATACCTTTTTCGCATGCCAGAGGCATGCAGGCAGGCTGGGAGAGGGTGGAGAGTGGTGTGTGGGTATGAATCATGCAGTCATTCAAGGCAGAAGGGCACACAGAGTGTGACTGAGGGAGTGTAGTCGGTCAGTGGAAATGGTGCCAAATTTCATGGGCTGAGAATATATTAGCAGCTATATGCTGTTCAGAGTTATCGGTGTTAAAGGTCAGTTGTAATTGGTCAGAGGATGAGAGTTTGTTAGTTACTACTGGTCTGTGAATGTTTAGTATAAAGACAAGTGCCAAGCATGAGAAGGTGGTTTTAAAGGGGTTTGTGGTCTTTAGGCATTTTTATCTGCCAAAGATTGACTTCACCTCCGGTTACCCATTTTTGTTATGTGATGGTTTCCAGAAATGGTAGTGCACCCCCTTCTGTGTGGAGGACTTTATTTGTGCCTGACACAACTGTAGGGGAAGGAGAGGTGAAACTGCTGGAGTGAGACTGTTGTGACAATGTGAAACCCCCCCCCTTAGTTTCCCACGATTCAGACCTATCAGAATGGTTTTGCAGACACCAAGAGAATCACCCCCGGGGCATAAAAATGGTTTGTCCCAGTCTTCTCGGCTAAGACTCTCACGTCGACTGAAGTGTCTTTTATTCTTCCGGGATTAGTGTAGGAATGTGCTTATCATGAAGGTGCACCTGAGGGCGAGTGAGCAGGCCTTCTGTAAATGGGAACACCCCACTGACTTGACGAGTACTGTACGTGTGCGATAGGACGGAGGCTGTGGGGGGGGAGACAGACTCGGCGTAATAAATTCAGCTGCTCCATCCCCTCCCTCATTTTACAGATGTTATAAATTAATGTTTAAAAAATATTACTGTTTCGTTCTGTTAATTTTTTTTTTTTTTCCTGTTATCGTATTAGGACAATCTATTAGTGTGTTTCTGACATCTTTTGCCCTGCTGTGTGTTTTTCTGACATTATACAAACAGGCTTCTTTGGCTTAACTTACTTTTAATGGGAGTCGTTTTTAATCGTTAACTGCTTTTTTTTTTCTTTTCTCCTCCCTTCCATAATTCTTTAATTTCTCTCGTCTTTTTAATTATCCTAATGAACTAACATGCTCTGCTGTTTCTGCTCAGTGTGTCTGGGCCGGGGAAGCCTGCTGATTAAGGCCCCCAATCCCCAGAAGGGTCCTTGCTGTCTAAGGGCTCCTTACTGGTTTACAAAGCAAAATAGACGGTAATATGTCTCCTAATGGGTGGATTTTACGTCCGGCAGAGTGTGTGTGAGAGGGGTGATCTGGTATTCGAGATGCGGTTGAGTCTTGGGGCTCGGATATATCAAAATGTCTTCTCCCCCCCCCCCCCACCACCGCTGTCTCTCACTGCTACATGAGCGGGTGTTCATTTTCCTTTTCTTACTTGGGTCCTTCATTTTAATGTTTTTTTTTCCATTGATTTTCTCAGTTGTCTGAGAGAAGGCGGGACTGTTGTAAAGTTTGGTCATTTGAGCTTGAGACAATACTTAAATAAAAGAAAATATGAATCGGGTGGCCTCAGAAATGCTTAGAATGCCTTTGTGTGTCAGTACGAAAACACAGGGCTGGGTGGGTGATCTTGTGTTGGGACTTATAATCTGCCTGGTCATTTACAATGGGTATGGAGATCCACCTTTGAGATCAGTCATTGCTGATAACATGCGCTGTCAGGTCTGTAAATCTTTTCATGCCCATTACAGACAATGCTAATGTAATTTAACGTGACTTAGGCATACCTTAACTGAGTTTAAAAAAACAGTATGAAGGGCCATCAAGTTCATCCACCACAGAAGTCAAAGGTTTTAGGTTATACACTAGTAATGACTAAGATACAACTGGATTGCATGATTTAGCCTCTAGACTACAGCTGCAAAACAACCTTGCAACCAAGGGTACCCAACTCAATGATCATCTCTGTACAGTTATATAACTGTCCACTAAGCAAAGTTATGGCTGTCCTTTGGTTCAGCCAATCACAAACCTATCAAAGGCACATTTTATTACCAGAGACGATTCCATTATAGCAATGATGAAGTTCTGGTGCGGTGCCAACAAACTGGCATTAAGTCATTTCTCCAGAGACGAAGATGGGAACAAATTCAAGCTTACAGGCCTCAGCCAGATCACGCAGCAGCGCTGGCATGCTAATTAGACTCAGGCCGAACGGGAACGCACCTTACTCAAGAAAGCCAAAACGAGGAGAAACACACAGCCAGCTGTATAACTGGGAAAAGACAGAAAATATGTTTAGGTTTAAGTGCTGGGTGGGGTTGTCTAGTGACTCCAATTTCAGTGTAATTCCACATTTCCCACCAAAACTCAAATTTAGTAACGTCAATGTGTTTTATTCAACAGATTGTGCCAATGAAACACTAAGCAAAACACACGTTATAAACAACAAAATGAGACAGGGTGAAGTGGTCAGGCACTGGCGCCCCCTCTAGGTCAGCCACTGAATAACTTCGGCAGCTGGTTCCCAAGAATGACCTGTCGCTCCACGCCTGTCTCGGTGATGGTGGCCAGGCGTACGACCCCCCCACTGGAGCCGTCCCTCTCCATAGCCAGGGTCAGGGCTGTCAGTGTCATAGGAAGGAAGAAAAACAGACCACTCAGTGCAAGGCAGGCGGGGGGGTGGAGACAGAGTGAACATGTGATCACAAGGCAGGCTGGCTGAAGTCTGAACAAGGCACATACAGCAGCTATCAAAATTTCAGGTTAAAAATGCCCAGGTGACACTACCGTTCCTGGCTTTTCATCTTGCTTAGGAAAGACTGTCAGGAGGGTATCTTTCAACCAGGGGCAATTCTAGGATTTTTAAGGTGGGGGGGCATAAAAGGGGCCATAATTCATAGAGAGGAGCCAACCTTAGTATTAGCCAATCATGTGTTATGAATCGCTGAGTTACCCGGGAGGTGCAAGGCGGAAGGCTCTAGTTCCTGCAATATCCGCAGCATTTCATCAGCCACCAAGCAGTAACCAAACGGGCGGAGAAATCAGGCGGGAATCACAAACTGCTTCGGTGAGGTACGGGGAGGCATAGGTGCCTAACCCAGGTAACGGCCTGAGACATACAGCAGAATGAAGCGCCGGGTGGCGTTGGCTGCCACTTACCCTGCGTCACAAACTTCAGGCACTCCTCCTTATTCATGTTAGCCTTGTAGTTGGAGTCCACAAAGCCGTAGATGTAGGAGCTGCCGGAGCCGCCCACCGACACTGGCTGCCTCACCAACATGCCCCCCATGGGCACTGTGTACACCTGGGGGGGAGGGCGGGACTGCTTTAAAGACCTCTGGTTGGAACAATGGGTGGAGGATGGCCGCATCGCCATGCCCAACATCTATGGTTGGACCAGTGGAAGGGTCTAAACTAGAAAGGACATGTAATATGCACACTGAGGATGTGCATATCGATACCGAAATATCTTTTGATAGTGAATGCTATATTTTGAGAATTAATACTAATATTAAAATACTGATTTTCTTTCACCAGGTAATTTTAATGTTTATATTATTGTAAGGAGCAAAACATGAACTACTATGGGGTAGGGGGGGAGTACTTTGAGGGGCCCTGACACTAGTGACTAGGGACACCCCCTCCTCCCAGATTCCATCTTCAGCACCCAACCTGCACAGTTTACACACAGGGTTTGGCCACCAACAAATGTGGAGATAGGTATCGGCAATCAAATCAGATCGAAAAGAAAATCAATGGCATCTCTCATCCCTACTGCACACCCACCTGTCCGCCCCACCTCTTGTCCCAGCCAGCCACGATGATCCCGGCCATCAGCTCCTCCCTGTACCTATAGCACATCTCCTTGAACAAATTGGAAGCTGTTTGCACCAATGGGGGCTCATCCAGCTCGATACTGGTGGGGCGAAAGGAAGCATAACGGGGGTCGTATATCAGCGATGTCCTGAGCCAAAGATGGGAATCAGGGCAGGTTCGGACATTTTTTGGACGGCTCGGCATCGGCTACCACAGCCAGATCCGAAGCCCGATCTATTTAATCTCCCACATCCGGGGGGGGTTGCACACCTGTGGAAGCCGAGCTGGTAGGTGACAGCATCGGCGATGGCCTGGGTGTCAGCAGCAGACCCGGAGCGGCAACAGAAGATGCGGTCGTGGATGGGCGTGAGCTTGTCCGTCACTCTGTTAGCGATGTAGGCTCTGGGGGACGGGTGCACAAAACACTATGTAAAACCACATGTGAGGGCTGCACTTTCAAACAAATTACATGAGAATTGGAGATTCACCACATACAACACTACAAAAGATCCATCCAGATCAGGGGTACGGGGAGGCCTGGAGGCTATGCCAAGCAGCACAGCACAGGGTTACGGGGAGGCCTGGAGGCTATGCCAAGCAGCA
>JAAGVU020000062.1:63849-91552 GCA_011763525.2 Mormyrus iriodes | reverse complement strand
GGAGGCTATGCCAAGCAGCACAGCACAGGGTTACGGGGAGGCCTGGAGGCTATGCCAAGCAGCACAGCACAGGGTTATGGGGAGGCCTGGAGGCTATGCCAAGCAGCACAGAGCACAGGGTTACGGGGAGGCCTGGATGGGATGCCAGGGCCTAAGAGCCACAGCTTGGCTAAATGTTACAGAGCTTTGGATGAACGATCAACTTCTGAAAGGCTGGACCAATCCAAACGCAGGGTGATGCATTTCAACACGTTTCCATTAAGGCAGCAAACAATTGATGAACTTATTTGTGGAAGTCTCTGTATCAGCATATATCAATAAGGCACTGAGTAACAAACGCAATGTCTCTGTATAATGTGGTAATGACAGGGGATGATCTGGGATGGGTGGAGGGGTACATCTGTGTTCACTTAAACTTTTGTTTGCACAGTTCAGGTTACAGAATGATAAACCGGGGCTAAACTGAATTGGACAGCATCCGTATCATTTACTACAAACATTACAATTCTCAGGAAAGAGGCTGAGCATATTTATTTTACATTACGTGCTGTCGAGGAGCCCGAGCATGACGGAGCGGCACCGCGGGATTTGGAGTTCTTACCCGGTCGTCGTCCGGGAGTCGGCGCCGATCACGACCCCCCCTTCAAATTCAACTGCCATGATTGTGGTCTAGACAAAGAAAATGTATTTAAACAGCACAATTCAAGGCAAGGCACGTGTACGGAAAAATAATGGTGTTTATAACAACTGGTGAAACAATTTTACACTGATACAGTTACTATGGCAAATTGGCGAACCTAAGACTAACAACTTGCCCAGATGTAGTAGATGCAACTCAGTCAGCCATCTCGTAAAGTACTGTGCGGCATCATGATGCTACATTTATATACGTACTTATAATTAACATTGTCTGCAGAGACTTTAACCGTCGCGGACAGTATAACTCTCCCAGAGCTAAATTAAATATTCTATCACAGACACCGCTGTTAAAACCGAATGATTCGCACGTGAATTACACTGCTATTGTATGCCGCGTTAGTTTATCCTCCGGAATGAGGTTTGGCTGTTAATGTAACGCGGCAGACTAGCGTTCAGGCTAATATATCTGCTGTCTCATTTAACGGCGGCCGAGAGGAAAAGCGCAGAAAAACACAAACCACAGACCGCTTTCTCGCCAGACTAAAATAAAAACCACTGGCGAGTTCACGAGCAACTATCTCACCCCGGTGCTGACTTCCTGACGGGCCCAGTCCGGTACCAAATCATTAATAGAGGAAAGATGTTGAGCTCTCATAGTTGCCATAGACGCCGCCATCTTGTCTAACTGGGTTGGAATCGTCTTTTTTTTTTTCATTTCATCTTCTCTTTGTGGCTCAGTGTCCTCAGTGGTGCCCCCTACAGGTACGGAGGCCAAACGGGCGCAAGGACGGGGAAATTCCGCACGCTGGGACTCGCGTTAGGATAAACCCCATAGAGACGGATGGGGATTTTTAAATGAAGCTTCATTATATATTAACATAACTAACAGCACACTGTGTACAGAGTAAAGTGGTCCAAAGGGAGAGCGGGAGAGAATAATAAATCGACCGGTTTACCCTTCTGGACAATAAATAATAACAATATACAATAAATAGATTGCATGTAATGATAAACAATAAAAACATACGACAGTTCCCTGGCCAGGCAGATGATTTATTTCGACGAATTAAACGAACAAAATTATTTCTGCTCTTGCTCCAGTCCCAATATTCCCCCTTAAAAGCCTCTGTACTGCTCCGTGTGTAAGTATTCGGCTGCGGACTCCCGTGTTTGACGGTGCATGACTGCTTCACATTTGCAAACGCCGGCGGCTCTTGCAGCCCAAACGCAAAGCAGGAGGTTAGCGCTGTTCATATGTCTTACACGGTTTTTTTTCCTTTAATGATATTTTATATCATCTATATTACGTTCTATTGAATCCGTGCTTTTCTGTTGCCGTCTTTGGCTGCCTTATTTATAAGGATATAAACCCAACGTAGGGTATTTCTGGGCATAACAGAACCGCCAAGCTCGGTAATAATATCTCAGTCTTTTCGACGCAGTGATAATGTTTTTTTTTCTTCTCAGATCTTATAAAACCATCATATGGTGCGTCGCAGTGGTTTGACGGTAGTCTTGCCTACGGTATTATGTTGTGTTAATTCTGCGTTTGACCCGCAAGTATTCTAGGCATTCGCTGGGGCATGAGATGAGTGTAGGAAAGTACCATTCCATTCATCTATTTTCTCGGAACTGCTTATCCAGCGAAGAGTCACGGTGAGCCTGGAGCCCGTCCCAGAAAACGCAGGGCATGAGTCAGGGTACGCTGTGGATTGGATATCAGTCCAACACAGGGCATATACAAACACTGAGGCAATTTCGGGACACTGATTCAGCTAAACTGCGTGTTTTATCACTGTCAGGAATCTAGAGGAACTGGAGGAGACTCACACACAGGCAAACGCCACAGGGTGGAAATCAAACCCACAGCCTTAGAGGTGGATGCAAGACAATGCAGACTCCAGTCAGCTCTGTGTTTCAACAGTTCATCCATCCATCCATCCATTTAGTCTAACTGCTAGTCCTATTCAGGGTCATGGGGGGGGTGGATTAGAGTCTATCCTGGAGGCCACAGGCGCAGGGTGGGGAATAACCCAGGACGGGGTGTCGAACTATCGTAGGGCACACTCACACACACACCTACAGGCAATTTGGCAACTCCAATTAACTTCAGCATGTTTTTGGACCGGGGGGGACCGGCGTACCCGGACGAAACCCCACTGCACCACCGTGCCACCCCCTCGAACAGTTCATATAAATGTAATTTGGGCCGCAATCCCACCAGCCGCCACCGGTCGATAACCACTCCAGTCGCCCGGTGAGGAGAGGGACAGTAAAAATCGATTTTCTCCCTGAAATGGTCTGAGACATCCGAGGAATTTAGAGCAGAGCTATGCACTTCAGCGCGGCCCAGAGCACACCGCGCTCTCCCAGGAAAAATGTTTGTCACACGATGACATTTACATGAACGTCATCCCCATTCTACACACTGTGCACGTATGGGTGTGTGCACAGGTTCCCTCCTGCTGTGCACTGCCACTCAGAGTTAAGTGGGTCATTTTTAAAGTCCTGGCTCAACTTATCAAAACTTTTTTCGTTAATAAAATTTATAATGCTTAACGTGGCCTTCCATGCCTTTCTGTTAGCTGCTGTACTGACCTGCCACTTGTAGAAAGTTCTAAAAACCACCTGTCAGTAATCCGACTGGCCGACTGCCTCATTCCGTATTTGCCGGCCCACAGGAAGAGGGCGTCACCGGCGATGAGGGTGTGGCGCAGAGGCGGGGCAGCAGCAAACTTGACCGCTAGCCTAGCGACTGGCGCTAAGCGAGACATTTTGTTGTCACCACAGTGTGGAACGTTCCAGAACGTTCTGTGCTGTTTCCCTGAGCCAAAAGAAAATCTGGTACTTTTCCAACGTCCCAGCAGTGGAAGAACAATGATATATTATCATCTCGTGTGTGACAATGCTTGTCTGGAGCGAACAGGGCGCATATTAATTTTTCCCAGCAGTCAAAGTGCATTCACTATCAGCACCGAGAAAGCAGCCATGAGGTCCTTAGCTGGCTTTTATTGTGCTAGATTTATTTTTAATCATGCCATGTCGTTGCTTCTTATGATTTATCTTTGTTCCAGATAAACCTCATGTTGCCATTTTGAGGACTGTTGCTGGTGAATTTGTGGTGCGCGTGTGCATGTGCGCGTGTGCATGTGTGCGTGAATGAACGAGCACAAGCATGAGGCATGTGTGTTTGTCCCTGCTGTGTGTGTCTCAGTGGTTAGGGATGATCCCAGGGCCGGGAGACAGATAGAAAATTACTGTCACTGCACATCTATCCAGAATATTCTGCCATTCTAAATATGTAAATTAATAATAAACGTAAATAAGCACTTAGGGCCCAAATTCTGGTGGCCATGTGAAAATGCATCACAGCTAACTGTAAGTATTACCATGGTATTAAATATTAATAATGTAGTAGACAATTGGATAATCCATTAAGTCGTTTTGACTAAAATGTTCTGGAGATAATAATGTTAATGACATTTTATTAATCGCTGTAGGGAAACCCTCTTGTTGCTGACCCCATCTTGCAGGTGAGAGCAGGCTTGGCAGCAAAGGGTAGCCACCTGCAGCAGGACCGATGGCACTGAGGCACAAGGGACTTGCTCGAGGGCCCTTAGACATGACTATCCTGCCAAGGCCAGGTTCAAACCTACGACCTTCTGATCAGAGGCTTGCTTAGCCCTTAGCCTGCTGAGCCACATGCTGCAAGACTGGAACAGTAATGAATCGACTATGGGTGTAGTGGCTGGGAATGGCAGACTTACAGAGTCATTCAGAGTTGGGTTGATCAGAATCTCAGTTAGAATTCTATATTGTCGTTGCAGCTTCGTGCATACAACGAAAATCTGTTTGGCTCAATCCTAAATGCATGCTAACTAACATGCTAACTGTGGCAGACTAGATGCTGTGAAAATATCATATAATTTCCCTGGAAATGTAAGTAGATTCAGAGAGTCGCACTGACTTGAACATAGCCTCAAACCATACAGTATCATCATAGTTGATGTTGTGATTTCGAATCTTGTTCCATATGGTGTTTTGGCAATTCACCATCACAGACTTTGTGTCCTTGGTTTCAGTGTCCATTCAGCTTTGATGCTGAGGCCCCATCAGCCCATTGGGTGTCGTTAAGGCCCAGGATGAAGCAGCTTGACTGGAGTCGTATGTAAGATCGTTATCCTCCGTCTCTGACTGACACTGCAGTCGATTAAAAGCCTGCGTTTGGGAAGCAGCTTAATCCTGGATCAAGGTCCCTAAGCCCCCACCATACCCTGCGACCCTCCCTTGACATTCATTGGCCCAAACAAAACATTGGCTAAAAATAGCCTGGGATCTATGACCGACAAATCCCTTTTTCCGGAGAACCGGATGAGGACCCGGGAGCAGATTCACTGCTAGGATTTACTGCTGTAAGGTAGTCACTGACTCCAGGGAAGAATCATCGCTTATCTCTGTTACTGTTAGGGGGAGAGGGGTGGCATGTGATCAGAAGGTTGCTGGTTCAAATCCTAGGGTTGGCAGAGTGATTTCACCATTGGGACCTTGAGCAAGACCCTTAACATCCAATTTCTCCATGGACAATTTCTCAAAAGAGGGCCAGAAAGTCCATTTATTTGGATGAAAGCATTTGCTAAATAAAGGTAAGTGCAAATGTTGGAGTCACTGCACCTGCAGCAGAAGGCAGACATGTCACGGCGAGTCACAGCATTATCCAAAGAGTCACAGCACACCCTGCAATGGGTGGGTTTTATAGAAAGTCACACAAAACGAAGCTGGTTCTGAACCTTTCCATTTCCTGGGCCAGTTTTCTTAAGGTATTTGCTATTTCAAACCAGAGTTTGATTAGGATGCTGCAGAGGTTTAATGTGAAGCCAGACGTTAAATTCGCCACGACTCAGGAGCTGTGCTCCGGAATCCAGAAGGATCTGAGGTTTCTGTCAAGCTTTGAAGAGTGTCCAGATATCAGCTTCTCCTTGAAAGTAAACAGACGAACCTTCGGGTCGTGTCAGCATCCCTGCCAAAGTAACCTGCCCTCTACATCAGCTACCGGTCTGTTTGTTTACTAAGGGTGCAACTTAGTTAATTTGTACATCTACCGTGATGGCACAGAGGGGCCTGGGTGGCCAAGCCATTCAGTGTTTAAATACAGTGCAAAGATACAGTGCGAGAAAATGATTATCTCTGACAGGTACAGTGCTCACAGAAAGTCACACTTGCTTAATTCAGTAAAAATATTGCATTTTTTGGTTTTATAACAAAAAATGAATATTTTATTCATTTGTTGACAAAAGACACATATATCACATTAGAAACAACCGGCAGTTTTAAGTAAAACATTAATTTTAAGTAGGAATAAATCGAAACCCAAATTATAGCTCTAAAAGAGCTATACTGAGCTAAAAAGTTCATTGACAGTCGATCTCATTGGGTGTTTTTTTAATTAGTGACACCTTTGCAATAACATAAATCGTAAATTGTGTTTAGTTTCCCTTTGGGAGCCAGTGACTACAACTGTAATTAATAGCAAAATGGTAAGAACAGAACTGAGTGATTCAGTCAAAAAATTATGACACTTAATAAAAAGAAAATATCTCTGCGGAAGACATGTGCAGATATGTTAAATGTTGCTTGTCAATGGACTTTTGTTATGAAACCAATGAATTTGCAACATTTTTACGGAATTAAGCTGGCGGCCCGAGGCCTTCTGTGAGCGCTGTGTGTGTCTGTGCTGCGGTTACATCAGTCTGAGGAAATGTGCTTTTGGGAGGCTAATAGATTTTTTGTTTCTCGTTGTTCATTTACTCTAAGTAGCGCCACTGGTCATTTCAAAACTGATAAAAATATGTAGTTGATTGCAGTGTGGTTTTGTTGCAGAGTGACTTGTTATGAGACTGGCCCGCCTGATTTTCTGCTGGCCCGCCCACGCTGTGATTTCTGGCTCTGCTGTTGTTGTGCATCCTAAAGAAGTCGAACCTGAAGAAAAAAAATCACCCTTCTCTTTCTGGAATGTTCTGCATCATTCCCTTAATGTGTAAACTCAGCTGCAGTCTTGTCTAGATTATAATTGGATTACTAAGTGTCATGCTGTAACTAATGGGCTGGTTACAGATGTAATGAGCTAACTGCTAGCTAATCCTTGTGTTCAGTATCAATAAAATGACACAGAATGGTTTAATACTAGTTTTAAAATACTGTAGTTTTTCAAACAGGTCACACTCAAGCGTCGAAAATATGTATATATTATATTAAACATGGATATTCATTCATCTAATTTGATTAAAAGTCGGATTGGTGATTGCCCCTCAGCTGGTCAGGCCACGAGGCTTTGAGGACCTTTCTGAGGCAGCGTAGGCGTCTGTCAAGCTGCCTGAATCGAGGTCAGTCAGCGCGCCGCAGGGGCAGGCTGGGTATTTAAGTCATTAACAGCCTGCTGAGTGATAACTGTCCTCAGGAGTGTCCCGCGTACACAGATGTCTCTGAGGGCAGCTACGGTCACTTGGCTGCTAAAGAGAGACTTTCATCCAAAATGGCTAACCACTGTGAAGACGAAGACCCCGTTCAGCACTAGCCCAGCTGTTGCTGAGTGTGCTGCACCTGGAGAGAGACTTTTAAAAACTAAAACACAGTGAAGATGAGCACAGTCACACTGTCCCAGATGGGAGGACCCAGACTCACAAGTTACTTCTCTCGATTTGCCCTTTTAAGCTTTTACAGTGTCTCGCTACCCTTTGGCGTTTAGATTTGCTGATGCAGGCAGACCTGAAGGTCTCCTGAAAGAACAGTGAACATCCCTGCGATGAGCCCCTGTCTCTGCATCTTCGCAGCTGAGACAAGCTCTTTAACCATCTATAAAGCTAACTGGCCTCTCCGTTGTCCAACAGCAGTTTCCAGTGGGAGTCAAAAAGAAACGATTTATAAAGAGTGTCACTGCAGTTGCGCAACACACACACACACACACACACACACACACACAAAAACCCAAGAATCTGACACACTTCTTGTGCACAGCAGCAGACACACACATATAAGAACCCTGAACACGCCTGGATGGCCCTTCTGCCCACCCCTGTGCATGTTGGGAGAATCCATTCATAGCCCAGCAGCCAGGGTGGACTGGGATTTGGCGAATGCTTTGCACCTGTGCTGTGACCTCAGGCCTGAATGTGGCATGGCAGTGCCACACACCCCCCGTCACTTACCCCCACTACACACTGCGGCCCAGCCCCCACCACAGCCGTGTCTGGAGGTGCAGAGTGTCCCTTGGAACTCTGAGGTGACCTTTAAGGCTCTCATTTCCTCTCCTGGTTGGTGCTGTATCTGGGTCTCAGCTCCCATCTGGACAGGAACCTACACACTGCTTTAAGGAGGTCTGTATGTCCACTGCCCACCCCCCCACGATGGGCCATTTTTTTGTTCTTCCTGAAATGCATCTGTGTCGATTCCTCTCTGACACTCAGCGGAGGATGCAGGACAGGAATGTGGGGTGGAGGGGAAGTCACAGGACCTGCTTGCAAAACCGGGACAGCTCTCTGAGTCCGCTGCACCCGGCCCTTAGAACCAGGACCAGAGAGGATGGGGAGGGGTTAGCTTTCAGGCTACGGACAGAGGGAGAAGATGCGACACAGAGGGATGGGGTGTGGAGATGGGGAGTCTCCAAAGAGGTCTCCTGTCCGAGTCCGGTCACAGGACACACCTAAGTGTCCTAGTCCCAAACCAGAATAAACCAGAGCAAACCAGAGCAAACCGGAACTCATACACGGCCCCTGTACAGGGGTCTAAAAGTGAAAAGTAAGCTAACACCATTTAGATGGAAACCTGACTGGTGCTAATTGGTTTTGCGTCCTGGGGAAGGATCGACTTTTTACTGAAGAGATTCCCTGCGTAGTTTTTGACGTCTTTACAGGCATCGTTGGGAAATATTTGCACATTCGCAAACATGGTGCTCATAAACATCCAGTTGATTTCTGAGGTTCTCAATAACTGGATGTTCAGTGGCGTCTCTAGAGAAAATCCCGAATGTAGAGATTTTTAGTGAAATTTGAGCGCACAAATCCGGCCTGGTGATTTGGCAGATTAAATGCTGGGGAAGCATTCCGAGATTATGGATTATGGAGCCCTCCTCCTTTTTCGTGGGAGGGGCAAAGAAGGTTGACCAAGTCCCAGAGAACGGGACCATCCGCCTTCAGAAAGGTCCTGTATGATGTCCGCCGGGCGAGTGGCCGCGGGCAGGGGGGGCAGGCTGACCATGGAGGATCTGTACGGCATTGGCAGGAAGCAGCCCAGGCCCCCCCTAGGGATGGGCAGGAATGGGGGGAGCTGGCAGAGCCCGGGTTCGAGGGACAAGTCCCCAGCACTTCCCTCTCACATCCAGGAGGGGGCGCAGCGGTTGGTGGAACAACGCCGGCTGGAGGCCTTTCTGCGTGAGTGTTGCCTCTCGCTGGCTGACTGTGTGGCCGAACGCACTGCCATGCCCTACAGGTGAGCGTTGAACTTGAAACCCCATCCCACAATGCTTTGCGGGTTTGTCAGAAGCTTGTTTCGGAAGTATTTGTGCTGCTCATGAATATTTATGAGGTCTCGTCTTGACTCCGCCCCCACAAACTGTAGGGGTCTTCCTGTCGCTGAGGAGTTGGGTACACAGAACGGCTTGTCACTCACTATTCACAAGTGACGACAGGCCTAATTTTACAGAGCTCGTTAAAGGACCGGGACCAGTCGTGAGCTGTATCTGTCAAAGCTCTCAGCTGGGAGAGCACCCAGAGAACAGGGGTGACTCTAGAATTTTTTATGGTGGGGAGGCATAAGAGAGGCCATTTTTCATACAGAGGGACCAACCTCATCATTAGCCAATGATATGATTTGAATCGGTGAGTGACAAAGGAGGTGGCAGTCTGCAGGCCAATCAGCTTTCAGCTGGGGCCAGTGTCCCTGTGGCCCCGCCCCCATATATGCAGTACCCAGAGATGTCACATGTCCTGGGTCCTGTCTGATTGTATGCAGAGATATTTTAGGGAGTATCGAGCACACACATAGGACTTTCCAGATGATGCTGATGATTTTCCCCGGGGATAAACTACTTTAATGCATATTTCGGTCAGTAGATTGGAGTCTGTGGGTGGAATCCAGCCTGGCCGTTCGGGTGGGGCTGCTAATCCTCTCGACATGGTGCCAATATGAAAAGTTCACACACCCAAGAGGGGGCAGGTGGATTACACCACAACATTGGATCACACTCCGGATAATTGCGTTGGGATTCCCAACAACCAAAGCATTCTTTATAAGCCATAGCCGAGTTACACCAAAGGTCTACAGCCATAGCAATGATACTGGAATCAAGGTCAAAGGTCACGCGACCGGTTGTTGATTGGTCGATGCTGGATGTTGCACGAGGACAGTAAATGACCCAGCATATCCTGAGAGGTAAAAAACAAGAATGAAAATGGAGTGCATTTAGTGGCAGAGGGAGAAATGATAAAGCTCAGTAAAGTCTGACACATTCACACCATTCACTCTGTTTGTGTTACAGAGATGGCAATGAGACTAAATCAGATTCATATTCAAATATGCTCCTGCAGCGACTGGCAAGAAAAATGAGCTCATTTGCTCCAAATCCTGGCAAATGGGGGATAGAGAGAATCACTCAAGACGTAGGACATCTGCTGTCCTCGATAAACCTGATCGGCCGGGGCGGTGTGGGGGGTGGCATTTATCAAAGAAGAAGCAGATAAATAACGGTGATGTGGGACAGCGGGGGTGACTCGTCACTCCGCAAGGGGGTGGGGAAGGGTCCGATTGATTGCAATAGGGCTGGCGTTCGGCCATCTTGGCATCACGCTCTTCATGTCAAGTTGGTGGCTGTTGGTGTTGTACTGGTTAACGACTCCAACTTAGAACGCTGAAGGTCGTCGGCTCCAGTCTCAAGAGGGTGCTGCTATGGTAACTCTCAAACGAGGTATTTAAACTCAAATGCTCCAGAAAGACAACAAAGGCTGCAGATGGTGGGGGTCCTTTGTGTAACAATGTTGGCAGAACACAGTACAATTAAAAAATGGGTTAAGTGGGGAACTGTTCCATTCACAACTGTAACAGAAATTCCCATCAGGCCGACAGTGCTTGGTCGGTGGGTACGATTGTGAGCTAACCTACGGGTCCATTCTTCAGGAAAGACAGTGGGGGGGGGGGGTATTGGAAAAGCACAGCAATTATTGTCTTGCTCAGTGGATTAGTACACTGTCCGTGTGATCAGAAGGTCACTAGTTCAAATCCCAGGGTTGGCAGAATGAAGTCACCATTGGGTCCCTGAGGAAGGCCCTTTATCCCCAGTTGCTCCAGGGACTGGCTGATCCTGCTTTCTCAAACTAAAAATCTCTGGATAAAAGCAACTGCTGAAAAAACAGTGAATGTTAGAACCTTATTCTTTTAATCATTTGCAGCTTCAGTTGTTTGTGAGTTTATAAGGCATTTGTGTGTAAGGGATGTTCTGATAGACAGATGTGATTGTGTGTGTGGGTCCAGAGGCCGTTTTTCAGTTTAGAATCATCACACTCAAGTTCTCTGTTGCATCGTCGATGGCCGAGACTCAATGTCTTAACGAGCATTCGTCCGCCAGCTGTCTGAGGCTGAACGGACCAGGGGAGACGGCTGGGAGAGAGGGGGTTGGTGGGGCGCGATGGTGCGAGGCGGCGCGGATTGTCAGATGGAGCAGCAGCAGATTAAATCAGAAAGGAGCAGATTAAACATGGGGAAGGCTAGTGAGAAAGGTAATGAAACAGGGAGGCCGGCCGAATCAATCAGTGCAGGGGAGACACACTACCTGGCTGTGGTGATGTCTGCCCGCATCAAACTAGAGGCATCCCATAATGCTTTTCTTCTCCTTTAGTTAAAACTTATATTCTATGTGTGAATGTGTGTGCAGGTGTTGGAATCCTTATTCTATTAAAAAATCTCATCTAATCTCCAGGCAGAAGAGATCAGCAGGGTATAAAAGTCGCACACAGTCTCCGGTACATCTGGGGGATGCTGTATCACACCCGTTTGTAGAAAGTTGTGGGTTTTTCTATGCCGAGAAGCCCACACACACACACACACACACACACACACACACAGAGCCCCTAGTCGGCTTGCAATTGCAGATGCTCCCCACCAGAGGGTAGTAAAGAACACAGCATCCGGAGGCTCCGTCCTGCGGGCTGCGTTTGTGTTGCTGGGCAGATATTTATTCTGCTGTCGCGCATGTTGTGTGGCGCGTGCCGAACGCCATTTGTGTGCCTCTGGTCTTTCTGTAGGTAGGACTCTTATGGATTCACCAAACCCCTCCAGCATGCGCTGTTAGAGGCGGAACCCTTCTCTTAACAGACTTGGGTCATTATTAATTGCTCATATATGCATGTTTTCATGGGGGTTGGGGGGTCCTTATCCATGATGTAAGTGTGTAGTGTGTAATCTCGACTGGAGGACTGTCACCCTGATCCCAACAAGAGGCTCCGTGTTTAGGTTGGGGTACCGGCCGGGACCTTGGTACACTGTGCCAGGATGCCGATTAGCAAACACAGAACTTTCATGTTCACTTCTGCAGATTAAAAGCAGCTTGGAGCATTAGGGCCGGGAGCGATCAGGACGTCCTGTGAATAGCGACGATCGGGGGTGAGGCAGGCCAGAGAAGGTGGCTGAAAGCAGGGACTGCACGGATGAAGCGACACATTGGGGGCAGCCTCTTAAGGTCCAACAGACGCTATACCTTTTGGAGATCTGAAGCTGGTAGTGATCTACGCAACCTGTTGGCACACATTTACATGCATGCAAGCTCCCTTGCCCCCAGTGTCCACGGAGAAGACCCTGTATGTAGCCTCTTATGTCCACCCCCCACCCCCCTACCAGGCGACCTCGCCCATGACAGGAGCCAGGCAGATTACAGCCCCCGAAAACAGCTTCTCACTCTGCTCCCAGTGTGCTCACACAGACAGACACAAATTAGATACATGTTCATCTTTGTGGGGACCTTCCATTCATTTCTATGGGCATACCCCTAATCCCAACAATGATGACCCTAACCCTACCCGGCCCTAACCTTAACCATAACTAACCAATCTAAATACTTTTGTAGCTTTTTGATTGCAGTCACAGATTGAGTTTCCCCTTGTGGAGACCAAAAATGTCCTCATAAGGTCAAAACAACAGGTTTCTGTCACATTTAGGACATTTGGTCCCCACAATGCAATATATACATGACCACATACACGCATGGTTCCTGTCTGTCTCTCACCCCACCCCACCTCCTGTCGTTCGCCACCTGGTCCCAGGACAGCTGAACAAGCAGAGGCTCTGTAGGGTGTTGACACAGTACACATCACTGTCCTGTCCGGACTCCCCTAATGTTTGCCTCACACAGACGTAGAGAACGGGGAGTGGGGGTGGTGGGGTGTATTAATATCGGTCGTGTTGATTGACTGGGATGGATAGCGAAGCTGGCAGACTTCCCACATGCCCTGGACTGTGGAATAGTGCCCCCTACTGCCCCCCCCCCCCACAGCCTGATCATCTCCTCTGAAAACCATGTCTTCCCAGCATTCTCCCCGGCACACCTGAAAGCCCCCCCCAGAGTGACCGGCAATGCCGGGCTGTAGCTGTAGTAACGGCCAGATGTGAGGAGGCGGCCTGAACCCGGGGAACCGAGGACCGCATCAGTGCCCCCCCCCCCATACACACTGGCGTCGAGGTGTAATAACTTAATTTTCTGCTCAGGTGTCTGCAGGTTAATGGGTTTGAGGAGTTTTACTTTGTCGTTGACTCTGTGCTCATGGTCTCAGCCTTTTTTGGACAAACGCGACTTTCGGGGTAAAACTAGTGTCAGTTAGGGGTAACAGTGGTAGCTTAGAGGCAATCTTCATGCAGAGAACCTGCCCGTCTTCAGTCGGAGCACATCGATGCCCTGTAATGGCACCACCAGAACCCCCTGCTTCTGGAAGGTTCTCACCACGCCTGTCAGTCTCAGGTGACATTCCGATTTTGTGGCTTGTCACCAAGGGAGGTGGTGATGGTGGCGGGGGGAGGGGGGGAGTTCTGTGTTATTGCTCGGTCTTTTGTTTCGGATTGTACCATGAAGCTGGGAGCTGTGTGAACTGGGGAGCATTTCTGGTGCCGGCGTTCTGTGAAAGTATTGCGCATGCCAGGGCTTGCTGTGGCAGCCCTGCGTGTGTGCCGCAGTCAACCCCCTCCCTTTCACTCCCCCCACCCCCCAAAATCCCCCAGGAGATGGCTTCAGAGAGAGCACAGATACCAGAAACTCAGGCTTTGAAACAAAAAGAGATTGTATTCAGCTATACATGTGATACTGCCCACTTCCCAGGACACAAAATTCCCCGGAAATTTGAACAAAACCCCTCCCCCACCAACTCTTACATATTTTACCCCCTTCCCCACCTCTGCGTATAACTGGCAGAATAATCCCGTCACATGAAGGACGGGTTAGGCAGGAGAGCGCGCCCGTCCGCGTGCTTACGTTTCAATGCAGGAGAAAGGGGTGCGGGGGGGGCAGCACGAGGGGAACTGTGCTTGATTATGTGCTTAAATCTTGTGCGGCTTCATAGTTTGTTCATGAGTTTCCCTCAACTTTGATTATCCAGTTTCACATTTTATCTTTTCCATTTTACTCCCATTCCCTATAGACGTTGCTTGTGAAACAGAAAGGTTTGCCAATGCAGATATCACACCTACAGTACCTATATGGACTAAGTTCGTCAGGGAGATATATATTTATAAATACGAGAATAAAATGGGAAGGGGGGGGGGCAAAGCGGCAGATGAGAGTGTTTAGCAGAAAGGGAGTGGTCTGTGCCGAAATGATGCTTTCTGCCGTGCCTGCGTGCGCCCGCGCGCGTGTTTACAGGCTGCCGGTCCGTCCGCGCGCATGTGTGCGGCTGCGGCTCGCCGATCTCGAGATCACCGGGGGGAAAGGGGAGCCACCACTTTGTGTCTTCGCGGCGTCGGATCCGCTTTTCTTTAAGGGAAAACCGGGAGGGGGTCGCTGTCCTCTTTTCTCGATGCAACAGAGGCTTTTTTTGCGCGCATCGCAATTAGAAGGAGGGCTGGAGAAAGTGGGAGTGTGGCAAATGCACGAGGGAGAGAAGTAAGCAGGTGCCTTTTATTCCGCAAACACCAATGCAGCATATGTTGCATGTCGGTCTTTCCGCCGGCTCGTCACACAGCGGCTTTTCCGGGATGTGCGCCTGTCGCTCTCTACCGGGGAGGCGACCGGCGGGCTGCAATTAAGCGACCGGCGCGCCACGTTTTCTTAATCACTTCATTAGTCCTTTTCGGCGCTACTTTCGCGATGTTGCCGTCCGTCGAGTGCCGGCGATGGCACCCCGTTTGACGGGAAGCGACGGCGGCGGAGCTGCTCGCTAGATATTTAAAACCGGGGCGACGATGAATATAGTCGCTGTTAATCAAATCAGCAGGAGTCCCGGCGGCGGAGTGAGTCAGTGAGTCAGATCCTTGTGTGCATGCATGTATGTGTGTGTGTGCATGCGTGCGACAGTGACTGTACAGAGCGTCCCTTTAATGCCCGTTTAGCGCGAGACCCGAGGCACCGACGTGCCGCGCGCCCGCCTGCGAGTCAGTGTGTCAGTCAGTGTGTCAGTCAGTCAGTGTGTCGCTTGGGCAGCGGTGCCCCACGCCTGAGGCAGTTTCTGGGCAGACTCTGTTGCGCTGCGAGCGTGGGAGCGCTGCGATCCACTTGGAGCAGGTTAGTGGCGCGTGCGGCTCCCCAGCCTCGCGCAAAATTCAAGAAAAAATCTGCAGAATCCACGGCGAAGAGGGCAGGCATGCCGGCATGTGGCCGGTCTGCACGGGGGCTCTGAGACCTCCGCTTAACTCGTGACACCGGGGCTAGGGCTGTCACTCACCGGGAGTGCGTTTCAGGCGCAGAAAATCTGGACCCCGGCCAGCGCCACTTGTGGAGAATAAGTCCAACTGCTTGGCCGGCACCTTTCGGCCGCGACTGGGATCAGCAGGGCAGCTCCACTTCGGCCTGAGAGCGGGTGGAGTCGGGGAGGGGCTGAGGGAAGGAGCTGAGCAGACCCGGGACTCGCCCTCCCAGTCGCTGCAGGACACTCTGAGACTCAGGGCCCAGAACTTCCAGGATGCAGGTGTCCTTCGCCTGTACGGAGCATAACCTGAAGAGCCGCAGCGAGGACCGCCTGTGCGGCCTGCGCACCGCACCGCCACCAGGGGGAGGCAGTGGGAGCGGTGGGGGAGGAGGAGGAGGAGGTGGGGGCGGAGGGAGTGGGGTCGGAGGCCAAAGTGGAAATGGGTACCACACGACCCAGGCGCTGAGCAAGTCCAGGGAGGCGGCGGCTGCGAGGAATGCACCCCAGGGCCACGCTCACATGAAGGAGGCCATTGGAAGACATAGCAGCATGAAGTACAGGTGAGTGGGCGGGGCTTAATTTGGGTGGAGCCTGTTTTGGGGATGTGGCTTTCTGGGGGGCACTGCAAAGTGTTCCCTAAGGGCAGGAATAAGCATTGGAACACTTTCCTGAATCACTCTCGTTCCTCAACATGCTGCAATCTGACGGCTGAACTTTGCTTTTAAATGTATCTGCTGAATTTTATGCGGACTCTGAAGTATTGCATGAAGAGCCTTGACTAACGTGGGCTGATATGTCGACCATAACCGATACGGTGAATGAGTCACTGCTCCGGAGTGGCTTGTTTATACGGCCTCTTCAAAGATTCATGGCCGGCAGAGCGCTCTGAAATCCCAGTGACGGGCCTGGCCGCTGCCCTGCTCTGCTGGTGTCCTCTGTATGCCTTTCGTCGGTTCCGTCTGGGCCGAGGTCCCTGACGTCCAGCCTAGACCTCGTGGGTTACTCCGTTTACCTGCAGGGTGTTAAGTTGGCCTTGGAGGGAGGAGGCCATTTGTGCGTAAGAGAAAGACAGTCAGAGAGAGTGTCCTCTGTCCAGTTTTCCTTGGACATGGTGATCTTACAACATATACATTTTCTATAAAAAAAACACGACTTGTCACCTACTCTAAACGCAAAGCTTCTCCTCAGCCAACACGGAACAGAGTGCAGATTTAATTCCAGCCGTCCATCAGATGGTCTTGATCTGTGTCGTCTTCTCTACGCACTGGAGCGTCCATAAGTGCACAACGCTCTGTAGCCGCGACATTCCCGTCACTGCGTCTGCCTTGTGACTGTATGCGGGCGAGGCTTATCCCCCTTATTACTCTTTGATGACAAAATTGCCACGGTGGGGTGATTCATTTATGGGACAATGTACTGGATAAGGATGGATGGATGGATGAATGTAATTACTGGCACTGCACACCCCCACCCCACCACTGTCATTAACAGCGTGGGTGCGCCTTTTGCCATCTCCACATGTCAATGATACCTGCCCTGCAGACCTCGAAGCCGATCGAAGGGCTCCATGCCAGGTGATCAGCCAGAGCAGGCAGGCAGTGGGGTGGGCCCTCGCCTCTTAGGCTGTGCCGTGTGGCACATTTTGAAAAAATAGCCGTTTTGGATACAGCCTGATTCAGCAGGAAGTTCAGTTTTTGCATTTCGTTTGTGCCCTGTCAGACAAGGCAGGCTGGGGAATCTGGGGCCTTGGACAGAAAAGAAAATAGGATGATAGTAGAAACAGGAAAAATCCGGTGCTGTGTCCAGTCTGTGTGGTTACATAGCACCTTTAATTTAATTTAATTTATTTTTTTCTGTCAAATTAGTTTTTCAGTGGATGTTACCTTAAGCAATATTAAGTTCATCATTTACACAAATTCAGAGTATATTACAACAATGACAGGCACTTGCCTGGCTAAGTATGTGACAGCACAACGCCCTGCGGGGTTTGACCCAGTGCTTGCTTGGCCAGAAACCTGGCTCGTCAGCCACGGCTGCCTGCTACTGGCCCTGGGAGTGCGTGACAGACTCCAGGGATTTCACAATGAGCGGTGACCTTGACGGGACCGAGAAGCCAGCTGCTGCAGTATTACTGCTCACCAAGTGGATCTGTCCACCCGCCTGTTGTTAGCCTCATCTATCAGGGGCTTACGGAGGCCTCATGGGATTTATGGCTGAGACAGTGGCTTCCAGACCAGTAGGTCGTAGGTTCAAATCCCCTTGCAGAACAGCACCCCCTACTGGCCCCTCCCTGCCACGGCCCGATCATCATCTCTACTAATACTCCATTGAGCGACACAATTTACTCTCTGACTGCAATAAAAGTGCCACAGTTTAAAATGTAAACTTTGTAAATTGCTCCTTGAGTACAGCCACAAATAAAAAAAGTAAAAACACTTTTAAATGTTATAATCTGTGAATAGCCTGGATATCCTCAGTGACCTGGCACATCCCTGCCTCTGACTGTCCACCTTCGTCCTGATGTTCTGTGAGGTCACCCTCGCCTCGCCCGTGATGCAGGTTGGAGGAGCAGGCCTAAGTACAACCTCTTAGGGTTCTTTACGGCAATCACAGCCACTCACTACGCTGTGCCCGTCCTATCTACACCCTGCCCGTCCTATCTACCCCCTGCCCGTCCTAACTACCCCCTGCTCGCCCTAACTACGCCCTACCCGTCCTAACTACGGCCTTGCTCATCCTATCTACCCCCTGCCCATCCTGTCTATGCCCTGCTCGTCCTATCTACGCCCAGCCCGTCCTAACTACACCTTGCTCATCCTACCTACCCCCTGCCCGTCCTATCTATGCCCTGCCCGTCCTGTCTACGCCCTGCCTGTCCTAACTACGCCCTGCTCGTCGTATATACGCCCTGCCCGTCCTAACTACGCCCTGCTCGTCCTATATACGCCCTGCCCGTCCTATCTACGCCCTGTCCGTCCTATCTATGCCTTGCTCATCCTACCTACCCCTTGCCTGTTCTATCTACGCCCTACCCGTCCTATCTACACCCTGCCCATCCTAACTACCTCCTGCTCGTCCTGTCTACGCCCTGCCCGTCCGATCTACACCGTGCTCGTCCTATCTACGCCCTGCCCCTCTTATCCCACCTGGGCCCCCCGTTCATTAGTGAGGCTCTTTTGCTGATGGACAATAATAACCGGTGCGGGGGGGGTAGCCGGTTATCTCGGATAATCATGGCTTGAGCTGCGCATGCCCCCAGCTCTTATCTATGCTGCTTCTTAATTGCTTATGCTAACGAATTAAAAGGGACATTAATCTGGGCTGAAATGTTTCGAGATTCTGGGCTGGCTGCTCTCTCTCTCTCTCTCTCTCTCTCTCTCTCTCTCCCCCCCTCCCTCTCTCTCTCCTTCTCCCTGTGTGCCTTTAAGTAAATACCATTGTGGTGCACTGCAGTATTCTGGGCTCGCCGTGTGTGTTTGGGTGTCTGTGAGCAAGAGGGGGCGCCCCGCTGTGTGCATGTGGGTTTTTATGGGGGGGGGGGGTGTCGTCGCCGTGTTGTGCTGGTTCCATGGTCACACTTTCCTGTCCGGACATTCTGGAACTCTGGGGGGGGGTATTTTTAATTGCCGGACACCCCACCCTTGGGCGAGGCTTAGTGGGTGAGGCCAACTCCAGGGCACAGACACACACACAGACACACACACACTCTCTCTGTCCATGCCCATTGTATCCGGCCAGTGTGACCCATGTCTCATCACACCTCAAAGAAAGACAGTCTGGTCCGTGGTCAAACAGCAGGAGCAGAGAGTGATGTCAGTGCCAATCATTGGCACTGGGGGGGCATGGTGGCGGCACTGTTAGCTGGCGTGTATCTGTGTATGTGTGTGTGTGTCTGTGTGTGTGACTGTGATCAGGGCTGTGTGTGACATATACAGCCCTGATCAGAGACACACACACACACACACACACACACACACACACACACACACACACACACAATGCCCTAACCATAGACCACTGTGGGGGGTGTAATGGAGGGGGGGCAGGGGTTCTGAACACCATTCGAGAGTTACGTGCTCAGGAGAGAGACCACTGTGTTGTGAGAGACCAGCCTGCATTGTTACGCTGCGTCTGTGTGTGTGGGGTCGCGTCCCCGGGTGTTCAGAGGGCCAGTGAGTGCCTGGAGGCTTTTCCAGAGAGTACTAGAAGCTGTCAGTTTGAAGGGTGGTGACAGTCGGAAGAAGTGGTGGGGGGAACAGAGGCAGCAAATCCCCCCCTCCACACTCGGGACAGCCGGATTCACCTGGGCCAGACACCGCAGAAGAGCCAACCCCTGTCTCCACGGCAACACGTGTGACAGCTGTGTCTGCGGGCCCCGTCTGCCCCTAGGGGCTGGGCGCTTGCCAGGCTGAGGGTTTAGGCATCTGCACCCCTGCTTGTGTGATTAAGCCCCGCCGTGGCACATGATGGATTCGCACGTGTGAGCGAGTGGCCTGCCCGTCCTTTCGGGAGCTTTTCCAGAGTGGGGGCCTCGGTGGAGAAATCTTTAGTTACCCAAATCCGGACTTCATCCAGACAGGAATAAGAAAAAGGCCGGCGTCGATAATGAGTGTGTGTGAGTGTGTGTTTCTGCAGACCACTCAGGTGAATGTGGGGGGGGTTCAGTTAAACTGGCCTGGACTCACACAAAGCTCCCCGCCCCCCCAAATGATGAAAGACCAAAAAAGGCACAGATACAGGATCCCATCCGCATCAGACGGCTGCCAGTTTGCCTTCATTCTGGACCCTTAATGTCTGCCACTTTCTTTTCCCTCTCAAGCTGAGATCTGTGTGATTAACAGAGGCGGAGTCTCTCCAGCAAGTGCAGGGGACTGGCGGGGGCTCGTGCGGACACGCACACACACACACACACACACACGCACACAAACACACGCACACACACATAAACACACATACACACACACAAACACTCACATACACACACACACACACACAAACACACACACACACACAAACACACACATACACAGACACACACAGGATGCTGTGTTCCCAAAATAGCCCCACGCTGAAAACCAAACAGGAATAGCTTTTTTTTGGGGGGGGTGTTTCTGCTTTCACAGTTTGTCTCTTTTCATCAAGCCACATGGTGGGGGTCGGGCAGGTGAGCCAGCATGCAAGTCTGAGGATGCAGGGATGTTTTTCAGGCCGGGGTCTTGTGGCACATGATGGATTGGGGGTCCATCCAGCCCCAGGGTACCATCGTACCTTTAGACGCAGTACAAACAGACACTGGCAGAAACTGGGGGAAGTGTCAAACTGGAAGATATAAACATGGGGGTCTGTTAAGTAGCTGGATTTACCCAGCAATGGACAGAGACCTTGGAGAGTATGTGTCAGATATTACAGTGTGATTGCCGTGCAATAAACATTTATTATCAATCGCCCGCACAGGGAAGCAGGCTGTCAGGGACGGCCTCATCGCAACGCCCCGAGCTGTCGGTGGCAGGCATCGACCTCAAGTGTCATGGGTCACTTTCGAATATCTGTCGGCCCGGTCGCTGAGTCAGCAAAGCCCGCTAACGATGTGTCGGGGTCATTTGTGGGTTAAT
The DNA here is from genome assembly GCA_011763525.2 of Mormyrus iriodes. Taxonomy (NCBI): domain Eukaryota; kingdom Metazoa; phylum Chordata; class Actinopteri; order Osteoglossiformes; family Mormyridae; genus Mormyrus; species Mormyrus iriodes. Next base: position 70,431 of record JAAGVU020000062.1, on the reverse strand, counting down.
GAACCTGTTCTGATTAAGTGTTTTAGATCTCAGGTGGGTCAGGTTTTGTATCCTTTCGCTCCATCTTACGATGATTCTGTTTAGTCTGGGATCTTCTGGTTCACGGTGAGATTAGATCAAATGCTTTACTGGTGTAACAGGCAGGGATGCGATTCTGTAACCCTATGGTCATGAAACCTGGCAGAGAAAACCTGAGTGACAGCAAGTATTAAAAGTCGTGGTTTGTTTTCTGTGTGGGGACTCAGTGGATAGCAGTCTAATACCTCTAGGTTTGTGGGGATGAATCCTGTTCTCCTAGTAGGTTATTGTCCTGCAGAGGTGAGGTAGTTTGGCATATGTGTCCTGTGATGGACTGGTGCCCCATACAAGGTGTCCCCTGTCCTTTGTGGGACAGTCCCCACGCTCACTGTGACCCTGTACGGGATAAGCATGTCTGAGAGATGGCTGGTACGCCGTCTGGTCCCTTTATGAAGCGAGTCTGAGTACCTCCTCGAGCTGCTAGGCTGGGTGTTGGGCACGACGCAGTGACTGCCTGCAGGAAGAACAGTGCGTGAGGATGTTCATGAGCTTCCGGTGCAGGGTGCATCGCGCTGCAGGGAAGTGTGGTGGGAAGGCGAGACGAGGCAGTAGGCTGGATTATCGCCATGATGACTGGAGCTGTTTGGCGGGGTGGGGACCTCTGATGGGGTTATGTCACAGTGATCACACACACACACACACACGCACACACACACAGGATATGCAGAGATTCTCAACCTCAAAAGTTTGCAGATGATTATGATGATGGTGATGAAGGAGCCTGGTCTCCGGTGTGTCCCCGCTGGGAAGGCGTTTTAGGGGTCACTGCCTGGAATAGTTGGCCAGGCGTCCCTGTGCCTGCAGAGCAGCACCAAATGCGTGCTTCCATCCGGCGTGCCAGAGCCCCACCTACCCCGCTGGCACGGGGGACAGGACGCACCTGTCCCGTCCCCTCCAAAGCCCAAGCATGACTCAGAGCATCCTGCCAGATGCTCGTCTTAAACGGCGCGTCTCCTGCTGAATACTTGCCCTGGGTTAAACGCCCCCTCCTGGCTGATGTCAGCTGGGGCGTGAGCTAATGGAGGCACGATGCGTCGACTTCACGCCAGAGACAATAAGCTCCCTGCGGTTTTCACGGTATCATAACATCAGCATCAACGCTAACTACTTCTTTGTGTCTCTCTCCCCTTGAACCCAGGAACCTTGGGAAATCTGGCCTGCGTGTGTCCTGCCTCGGCTTGGGTAAGTATGTGCCGCAGCGCCACCTAGAGGTAAGCGTGCGGTTTTAGGTGCCCATTCATCAAGGTTTATTTGGACCAAGCACCAATGAAGCTCTTGCTGTTTTACTCTTCAGATCGATTGTGATCTCCCATCCTTACCCCACATTTCCTCTACCTTTACCCCACATTTACTCTACCTTTACATCACCTTTACTTCATCTTTACCCTACCTTTACACCACCTTTGCTTTGTCTTTACCCCACATTTACCACATGTTTACGCCACCTTTACCCAACATTTACTCCAACTTTACTTCACCTTTACTCCACATTTACCCTAAACTCTCAATCTCTGCCTTCCCAGGGACCTGGGTGACTTTTGGATCTCAGATTTCGGATGAGGTGAGCCAATCAAACCGGAATATTTGACCCTGCAGTTCTGGGTGTTGAGCCCGATAAGCCCCTCCGTGGCTCTCTGAATTTACGGTGCCCCCCCCACCCCCAGATGGCCGAGAGCCTGATGACCATCGCCTACGAGAACGGCATCAACCTGTTCGACACAGCAGAGGTGTACGCCTCAGGAAGGTGCGTCTTGCTTCCCCTCGTCCGTTTACGCAGCTCTCGCTCTCTCCCTACAACTCGTGCTCAGACCGGCCGCTGAACATGCCGGCGCCCCCTTTCCTGCTGCATTACCCAGTGGCCACGTAGTCTGGGAGCTCACGCACTTCCCCCGCATCCCATCAAAGCCGAACCGGTGGACTGGATGGACGCTGCCGTGGGATTTCTGTCGCCATGACAACCATGTCGCCGCACATGCACCGATATCTAGGCCTCAGTAAATACGTGCGGAGAGCGTGTCAAAGGGCCGTCAGACACACCGAGCGCGCCATGTCTGTGCTGGGGGGGTGCATTATAAAGGCTGCCTCTCTGTGTCCCTCCTCAGAGCCGAGATCACCCTGGGCAACATCATCAGGAAGAAAGGATGGAGGTGACCACTTTTGGCGATTTATCGTCCCTGTCGTCCGCGTGGCTTCGCTGCTCATTTGCAGCCGATCAGAGCCACGGGCTCTTTGTTTCCTGGCTGGGGCAAACAGTCCCTGCTGCTCTCCGCAATGCAAACAAGTCATTAGGCTGCTGTGTAGAAGCAAACTGATTGTGCCCCCTCCCAAATCTGTCTCATAGGCGCTCCAGTTTTGTGGTGACCACCAAAATCTACTGGGGAGGACAGTAAGTACCTGCCACTTTTTTATTGGGGGGGGGGGGTCCTCCACACTGTAAGGTTTGTGGGGCCTAAGACCAGAGTATTATGGGGTGTTACGGGTGTGCCTGGGTGGGGGGGAGGCGGAGTACAGCACCCAAGTCTGACATGGGACGGTTAAGGTAACTGCATTAAAATAATAAAAATACAAAATTTGTATTAAATAGTGCTCTGCTAGCTTGGCTGACTGTGCCCATGTTGACCTGCAGGGCGGAGACAGAGAGGGGGCTGTCCAGAAAGCACATCATAGAAGGTACGGGGGTCCCAATATTTGCATCATCCTCATCATCATTATGATCAGGCGGTCCAGGGACTTTCTTTAGGATAAATACTTTCACTGTGATGAATATATAACTATAACCAAAAAAAAAACGTTCCTGCCACGTTAAATCAACATTGCTATTTTGCTAATGGATTGTTTGGTGTTTGGAACAAAAAAGCAACATTATTGCAACGTGAAATTAACATTGCTGCATTGTTAATGCATTGTTGGGCGTTCGAAACTAAAGAGGAACGTTCATGTCACATTAAATTAATGTTGTGGGATTGCTAGTGCATCACCGGGGCTTTTGGAGCCATAACGGCCGTAGTTTCTGCACATGGTGGGGGGTCGCCGTTGTACCTTTGAACACCTTGTTAACCTTAAGCACATGATTGGCTGTCCTGCTGTATATATGCTGTGTGGACAGAAGGGAAGTAAACAGGAACAGCAGCCCCCCTGCCAGTCCCACCCTCCACTCTGCCAAATCTCATCTTCATTTTTACTCCCCCATCACTGCCCCCCCCCCGTAAGTGTGATTGCCGGGATTAAGGGCCTTTGTCAGTGCACGCACAAGGCGCAACATGGAGCCCCCTCCCCGGACTGTGACCCAGTTACAACCTGCCGACCCACACCAGCCTGCTGAGCGCTGCTCTGTGTACACGGTGTGGACCTGTGCGTGTGCGTGGGCATGTGTGCGTGCGGGTGATGCAGCACCTACTGTCAGACACCCCAGTGTTTCTGCAGGACCAGAACAAATTGGCTCATGTTCGAATTCGTATCGTTGGGCACAGCGGGTTGCCAAGCCCCCTGCTCTACACTGCCACCTAGTGGTGGACTGGAGGAATGATGGAAGATAATCATAAATAGGGACATTATTAGCATTGTGGATGCCACTGATGGTCATGGTGACACTTGCGTTGTTGCGATGTCATCACTGGCACAGGTTTGCGGGGGTCTCTGTCCAGATTGCAGCTGGAGTATGTGGACATTGTCTTCGCCAACCGCACCGACGTCAACAGCCCCATGGAAGGTCAGTACCCGTTTATACGATTCCATTAATGACGTGTTTGTGGAGTATACCTTCTCTGAGCCCCGTGTGTCACGTACCGTGTGTGTTGCAGAGGTGGTGCGTGCTATGACCTTCGTGATCAACCAGGGCATGGCCATGTACTGGGGCACGTCTCGCTGGAGCGCCATGGAGATCATGGTGAGCCTGTGGGCCTCCTGCCTGACCTGGCCGCCGCCACCTTCCGGACACCTCTGCCCCATTTTAATCACACAAAGCCATGAGCTTAGAATAGCACAGTGAAAGGGCTGTAAATCGACACGAACGCGGTTTATTACCTACATGCAGGTGCAGTCCAATAAAGCCGGACCTATGAAGGAGACTACAGTGTATATCTCAGCGATCAGCAACTGTGTTTACCCCCACTCAAACCACACATTTGTGGGGGTGCCCCCTATTGGCCACAACAAATCATTACACTAAACATTAAATAAACGCATTCCTTCATTCATTATTTAGGAGATGCTGAAACAGCATGTTCTGCTAACCAGCTAACTAGCTACAGTCTTCTGACTATACTTGCTAACTATTTATTTAATTTTTGAAACATCTGGGGGGCTGACTTTTTGAGTGGGCCCCCAGAAAAAGCAACTTGTCCCTGCCAGTAACAGCCCTTATAAAATCACAGTGATCTTTTTGCAGCTCGGTTCATTAACCTTACTGCATTACTGCATTTTGGTCTTCCTGCCACCAGGAGGCGTATTCTGTGGCCCGTCAGTTCAACCTGATCCCACCCGTGTGCGAGCAGGCGGAGTACCACTACTTCCAGAGGGATAAAGTGGAAGTCCAGCTGCCAGAGCTCTACCACAAGATCGGTCAGTCATTCAAGCTGGTTGTTGTTGAACCTTAGTTGTGGTGACACACTAGAACGAGACAGCGTCGTCCTCCCTGAAGGCCGCGCTCTGACAGCCCCGGTACAGGAGGCCAGAGAAGCTTCTGGAATCAGTTTCACAGAAATCACATTAATCACTAAATGAGATCAGTCAACTTAATTACAGCAGCCCTCCTGTGTCCTGGGTCTGTCGCACTGACTTAGCAAGAGCGACGCGGTAACTCCGATCGTCTCTCCAAGTCCCGCCCGCTGGGACTCGCTTCCGACGGTGAGCATCGGCGCATTCACGGAGACGGTTACCATAGCGATATCTGCAGTCCAAGCCCAATCCAGAAGCCCCCCCTCTTTATAATTACTCGGCGTTTCGACTGTAGGGCTCTTTCATCAACTGTGCTTCGGATTTTTCACTGCTGCTGAAACACCGTGCAGCATTTAAGGGGCCGAATTTGCTGGCGAACATCTCGGCACTAAAAGACAAGTTCTGCCATGGGGTGGTGATATTGCTTAGGGGGCAGAACCACAGCCTCACAGCTTCTGGGGGTTTGAATCGTGTCCCTGCTCTGTGTGTATGTGCCCGCAAAAGAATGAAACCCTTTTCAGAATGCTCCCTGTATTTTACCCTGTGCATTCTGGGATATGCTGCAGGCTCACCATGACCTGTACTGCATGTGGAAGATGGGTCAATGACAACATGGAAAAATAACAAGTTGGTTTTTTTTTTGCTTAATCTTTGTATTTACTTTTCTTAGTAACTGTAGAAATAATTAAGACTCCATGGAGCAGGAATATTTATAACAAGGAGACGGGGGGTTAAACGCTGGGAAATGTGCCAATTCGTTTGTCTTTGCAAAAAGTAAAACAGCCTGATTCTACCCTGTAAAGGTATTTTGAAACTGCTTATGTTACAACTGCTCAGAAGAGCAGAGAGGGGGCAAAAAAATACAGCAAACAATATAAAAATATATAGTTAAGTAAAATGGATTTAAATAGATTAAAATAGAAAAAGTATCAGATACGCAAAGATCAGAGTATTAAATATGCCTTTATGTGTCATGACTGACTGTTATGTCCTGACTGGAAATGCTGCCCTTAAATCACTCTGAGCAAAATTCCAGGCTGCATTCGATGCCAAATGTGTGGATCTGTCTGACCTGTGTGGCCTGTGGCAGCATGAAGGACGCAGGCGGGCTGCGAGGATGCGATATAGTCCAACGTCGATTTTATTAAGTGGGTTACCCGAGGTGGCTGGGCAGGGGGGGATTGGGATCAATCACCATGGTAACAGGGGAGCTCATCCATACGCAGCCCTGTACCACCTCTCAGCCTCCTGCCTGCTCTCAATGGTGCAGTAAACACTCCGAAAATCAGCACTAAGAAGCAATTCGGCCCCTCATCTTTTACATAAACACATGTAAGTACAGTACAGTAACATTCATGTAGTACAGTGACATAAATATAGTACAGTAACAAATATAGTACAGTGACATAAATATAGTATAGTAACATAAGAATAGTCTAGTAACAAATATAGTACAATGACATAAATATAGTACAGTAACAAATATAGTACAGTAACATTCATGTAGTACAGTGACAAATATAGTACAGTAACATATATAATATAGTAATATAATACAGTAACATAAATACAGTATAGTAACAAATATAGTACAATGACATAAATATAGTACAGTGACATAAATATAGTATAGTAACAAATATAGTATAGTAATATAGTACAGTAACAAATATAGTATAGTAATATAGTACAGTAACATAAGTATAGTCTAGTAACAAATATAGTACAGTAACAAATATAGTACAGTGACATAAATATAGTACAGTGACACAAATATAGTATAGTAACAAATATAGTATAGTAATATAGTACAGTAACAAATATAGTATAGTAATATAGTACAGTAAC
>JAAGVU020000062.1:50832-61456 GCA_011763525.2 Mormyrus iriodes | reverse complement strand
CAGGCAGGCAGACAAAGAGAGGGAGAGGGAGAGAGAAGGAAAGATACAGACAGGCAGGCAGACAAAGAGAGGGAGAGAGAGGGAGAGAGACAGACAGGCAGGCAGACAAAGAGAGGGAGAGGGAGAGAGAAGGAAAGATATAGGCAGGCAGACAAAGAGAGGGAGAGATACAGACAGGCAGGCAGACAAAGAGAGGGAGAGGGAGAGAGAAGGAAAGATACAGACAGGCAGGCAGACAGAGAGGGAGATAGAGGGAGAGATACAGACAGACAGGCAGACAGAGAGGCAGAGAGAGGGAGAGATACAGACAGGCAGGCAGACAAAGAGAGGGAGAGAGGGAGAGATACAGACAGGCAGGCAGACAAAGAGAGGGAGAGGGAGAGAGAAGGAAAGATGCAGACAGACAGAGAGAGGGAGAGAGGGAGAGATACAGACAGGCAGGCAGACAAAGAGAGGGAGAGAGAAGGAAAGATGCAGACAGGCAGATAGATAGATAAGATTAGTCATAACTTTATTGATTGTTGGGGAAATTCTTGTGCACACAGCAGCAGGCACATTAAGGTAAAGCAAGTGCAAAACAAGACAGTGGAAAGACACACAAGTACAGTGTACAAACAAACAGAACAACCTGAAAGGGAGTATTTAGGAAATAATTTATTTCATTTAAGGTGTGATGTATGTACAATTAAAAAGACAGACAGACAATTACAGTGTGCAGGTCTATCGACATACGTCCGGAAGTGAGGGCATAAGCCATTCTGGATGTATCTGATTGTTATCGGGGAGAGGTCAAATAACCTGTGTAACATGATCTACACTATCACACACATTTAACTAAACCTCTATAGTGGCAGAAGAACTGGTTAGTTGTGGTTCTTGCCACATGCCGCACGCATCCACTACATTTGCTTCAGACGTCTCCCGATAAATGTTACTGAGGCTCTTATGGAACACCGAACGTAAGTATGATCCGACATAAGTCGATGGTTGACTGTATTGTGAATTTGTGACTGATGGCTTTGTACTGGCTGGTTAGTACCGGTGACTAAAACACTCACTGATCAGTACTGCTGATTTAGCGTGGATCGCTTAGTGCTGTTCACTAACCTGCCCGCCCTGCTAGAAACCTCAGTAACTATGTCAGACTCGCAGGCCACGAGCACACCTACTGGATAATGGCAGACATTATGCAGTCACTGCTACTGCCTCAGAGAGTCGCAAACACGAATGGCTGACTCCATTTCCCTGGCTCTCTGTCTCCTCCCAGGTGCTTTCACAGATGACCCCTCAGATGGTGAGTGAGATAGACTCTCTTCTGGGAAACAAACCTCATTCCAAGAAGGAGACGCGTGCATGAGGAGGGCCGGAGGCACGCAGGAGGGAGCGAGACAGGGAGCGAGAGAGAGAGAGAGAGAGAGAGAGGGAGAGGACGTCGAGGGGAGGCACCCATGTCGCTTTTCATGCCCCTCTGAGTAACACTTTGCCTTGCATGTGTTTTTGAGACCACGCTTCCTATAGAGTACCGCACGCCACGCACCCTCCTCTGTATGCCAGCGCACAGGAAGACCCGCCCACACGCTTGGCCACACCTCACTTGGAAATTCTGGGTTTTTTGGGAGAAAAAGCTCTGGAATCGGGATGTTTGGCGGTACATGGAACCCTCGGAATGTTCTGAAAGCTCAGCCGTATGCACCCACCTGAAATGGGCGAGATGACCTGGGGGGGTGGGTTTGGGGTTGTTGCATGGTTTTTGGGGGCATCAGAGGGTGTAAGGAATGAAGGGGATTCCACCCTGTGGGTACAGTGGAAGTTTGTGGCTGTTTTTGGGAAAGGTACCCCCCCCCCCCATTTGATTGCAGGGCCAGCAGTCTTGCACAGGTACAACTCGTCATATTTTTAAAAGGACACCCTGATCAATTCCCCCTCATTGCGGCCAGATCTCAGACTTTACTCCAGATGGGCAGTGTAGGTACCAGGTAAGAAAACTTACCAACAAAACAGTGATTTAAGGGTGACTGTTTGGAACTGCATACCAGCATACCAGACTAGACCTGTGCACCCTTTACTGGGGTAGATCCAGGGAGGTGCTACTGGGATTTTGGATTAACTGGTTCAGATGTTTTTCTCCTGGTGACTAAAGATGTTGCGCATGCAATTTTATTTACTGAGGGTAAGGCATTACAAACAGGTGTTCATGATTGGGTTATCCGATTTTAAGTCCAGACCGTACACACAATTTTGTTTTCCTAGTTTTGATATTTCTGCATTTCCAAACCACTCATATGGCCTAAAGGCTGGGCTTTTGGTGTGTCACTGCGCATGTTGATCACCATGAGATCCTGTAAGACACTCCTGCCCAATAAGAAACCTGCCTCTAACATGACTCAACTGCTACCATGGTGACACAGCCCGGAGGGGTCAAGAGGTCACCTTGGGCTCACCTGGAATTGGATCTTTAACAGGAACCCAGGACACCATCGTATTCCCACCCAAAAAACACTTCAGTGTTGCAGAAAGACCAATAATTTTATAAGTAGGTACTTTGCTGGCAAACTTCTGGTAATGGCAGTAATTGTGAATTTTTAATATTAGACAGAGAAGAAGGGGGGTGATGTGGAGTGGCTCAGTTTAAATGTTCTTTTTTCAAAATGCCCTCTAGTGGTAGTTCTTGGTATTGCCTCATAGGTATTAAACATGGACTTTAAGGCAGTGGAATGGAGACTGAACTGGATTTCAGCAGAAGGGCAGTGCTGTAGTCCGTAATGGAGGAGAGTGAATCGGATATGGGTTTGTGGACATGCACTGTTCTGTCTAACCCGGTATCCACCTAGAGACCAAATGATTCAAGGGTCATTTATGTATTATTAGTTAATATGATTATTATGAATCTCTGATAGAATGACTGAACATTCATTTAGTATCTTTATATTTGTCTGAAAAGGTCATGAAGTCGTCAACAGCGTGCATGTACGTTAACATCATCACTGTCTAAATGTTGACTGCTGTCACAGGAAAGAAATAGCTTCACAACATAAGCGTACGTCGGCCGAAGAGGAACTGCAACGTGTGGAATGTTTCGGTCTGAATTATAGACACACATATCATATGCGAAGAATTTTACTTTACATGACAAACAGCATTATTGTTCTCTTCTGAGGGAGATCATTTCATCCAGATGTGTTCAAGTTTGCCCTCGGTACACTAAAGCTGGTTATATGGGAAGATAATATTATTTATCTATTTTTGTTGAATGCTGGTCTTTTGCCATATTTATGGGTACAAAGATGTTTTTAATCCAGTTTAATAGCTGTGCTGCTGCACTGGTATGGAAAGATCACACAAATCGTGCAATGCAAAGGTCTCATATTGTATGAAAGATTATTTTTTTTTAGTGTATATTAATAAGCAAGACAGTGGAAGTTTTGTTTTGGTCCACAATGGGGAATTGGGTGTTTATTCCTCTATAATGAAAAAATCTCATACTGATTTTGAAGATAAGAGAAAATAATTGTGTCAGCCACAACGAACTGCCGTGTTTTTGATTTATTTTCTGCGAAATCCCTTTAATACGTAATGCCACGAGGCATTCGGGCAAGTACTTGCCTGATGTGTAATTACACAGTAGAGAAAGTCTGCAGGGGAAATGATGAATTGCACTGATTGGGGTCTCACGGTTAATATATTGGAGGGGGCAGTAGGAAATGTCCTACCTCGTGGCTTCCCCCCTCCAAGCTGGCCCCAGAAGACCTCGCTGGTATATGCAGGTTCCTGATCTAAAATTCACACCTCCTCGGCTCCTCTGAGACGCCAGCCTTCGTACTCATTAACATTTTTTAATGGACCTCGGCCCCCAGACACTGCCACTGTTCATTTTTTTGTGCAATTCTTAAAAGTGCGTCTTTTAAGAATTATAATTTTTGATTTCTCCTTGTCTGTGATCCCCGGTTTACTAGCGGTTAACCAAATCTGCCTCACGGTGCCGATCCCTGGACCGACCAGTGGTACGGATGACACCAGCAGTTTGTTGATCCACTGTAGACAAACGTGTTAGTGCGAGTGCCGTGGACTGCAAAAACGGCCTGGACACCATCATAAGGACAGTATTCCCCGCACGCCTGCCCTTACTGACCAAGAGGATTTTATCCCATAATCCTCACCATCCAACCACGTTAAATTTCTGTGTCTAGCGGATTCGCCTCCGGCGCACCTCAAAGCGACGCTGGGCTGCATTCAGATGAGCAAAGCATCGATGACTGAATCGGAGATGGACTGAGCTTTATATTTCCACTGTTGGCGTGGTATTAACAATCTAGCGAAACTGACGATCAGTTAGCCTCTGTATATAAATGAATTGCACTCTTAACTACTATAACATTGCCTGTTTAACTTCAATATTATGGTCTTGCAAAAGAAAAAAAAAATCAGCACTGTATTGAATGTACTTTGCTTGCATTTAAAAACGGCATCAGCTACAATTATCTTCTTCCATAATAATAATTCCTGTGTTATTAGATAGCTGTAGAATAACAATTAATCAAAACAAAACGGATAAAACCCTACATTTGTTGAATCTCTCGTTTTTGCCCCCTTGGAATTATGTTGCCTGTTTTTAATTTCTTATTAATTTTTATTTTTTATTTATTTGGCTGCGTGGTGCGCGTGCACGTGTGTGTGTGTGTGTGATTTGAGACGAAGTGCGACATCGCAGGGGGGGAGCGCGTTAATTAGGGACGAACAGACACACAAGCCTGGAAAGTCGGGCAGAAATTAGGGTTACTCATAGAAAGTAGTTAAATGACTCACAGGAATTCTTATTCAGCCGTTGCTGGGCATGAATTAATCATAGACGAGACAATTATCCGTCTTTTGCTTCGGTTGAATAACCAGAATTACAACCCGGCTTGCACTTCCATAGGCCCCACCACTCATACTTTTCACAAAAGCACCCACGTTAAATGGACAACGGAAGTGGCAGTTCTCGTTTCCTTTATATTCCATCTGTATGTTTTCTTATACACCGAAAAATAGCAGGCTTAATTATGAATAGTTTGCAAAGAGTTTAATTGGCGCTAGAATTCGGATCAGCAACATAAGAAGCATCTGCTTACCGGCTGTGTCTGGATTCTGATTAATTTCCCTGCCCCACCAGCAATTTGTTAGACGACGGGGCTGCTTGTCCCCGTGACGGTAACAAGCCGATGCGCTTTCACGGGTGACTGCGCGCCGCAGCCGGGGGGGAGCCGTCTGGGCTCAGCGGCGGTTCACGGCTGAACGGAGAGATGGGTCCGAAGTGCAAAGTTTAGGGTACACAGCTTGCTAGAGGTCAGTCAGTCCCCCTCAGAGGTGGAAATACAAATTAAAGGGGAACAAATTAGTCACAAACAGCAAATCATCTCGCGAAAAGAGGCATCTGTGAATGTGTCTGTCTGCTCACGTTTTAAGTCCGAATTACAGGAAAACGTTTACGATTGGATGTGTGTACGAATGCTAGCCACCGGGGGGGGCTTTCATGAATGAGGTTCGAGATGGGAAAACGGAACAGCGTGCAGAAAACACGTGCGTGTTTTAGGTAAGAAAAAGCAGGAGTGTGTATGCGCGCGCGTGTGTGTATAAAGCGAGACGTTCGAGCATAAGGTTGGACACTGTGTGCAGATATTGCAACATTACACTAAAGAGGCTAAATAAAGTCTTCCTGATCAAATTCATACCCCCGTGTGTGATGTTCCTGTCAGTCTTTGTTGCGCAGAATAATTGAAATCCCAGTCGGTCCACAGGCTCCACATTTAATGATATAGAATTTCTCAAGTACATAACAGCAGTGTATAGAGTGACAGTTAAAAATCCAGGCACGCCAGCTGTTAATACATTTGATATTGTTATTCACTTTATGGTAAAAGGCCTTGAGGCAATGAACTAATACAGCATATCAAAAAGTGCACTGACCAAGGGAAGTGTTCACCATCTCAAAATAGTCCTCAAAATAGCCCCCTTTTGCTTTGATGACAGTATTGCAGATTCTTGGCATTCTTTCACCCAGCTTCCAGATGTAGCCACCTGGAATGCTTCTCTGAAGCAAGTCCTGAAGGAGTTTCCACAAGCTCTGGGCTCCAAGTCGGCCACCCTGCTCTTACTCTTCATTCCAACTCATCCCAAACCAGCTCCATAGGGTTCGGGTCGGGGGATTGTGGGGGCCAGGGCATCTGTCACAGCGCTCCATCTCTTTGCTTGTTCGCAAGATAATACAGCGCTTACATAACCTCAAAGTCTGCTTAGGGTCGCTATCTTGTTGAATAACAAATGATTTTTCAGTAGGCGTGTCCAGGCTTTTGAGTGGTACTGTATAGCAATTACTGTGATATTCTGATAAGTCTACAAAGTCCTTTACGTTCTTTGTTGAAAAACTCAAATTAAAATTGCTAGATACTATGGGAAAAATGTCGTCAGATGCTAGTAGCAGATATTCAGACATTAACATCCAACTAACATACTGTACATCATGTCTCACGCTTTGCATTTTCTGCTTCCTAGAATAGAATTTTAGGGTAATAAAATTAAGCTTAGTATTTCTGTCTGACAATGAGAGCTGACCTCCCTTAACAGAAAAGTGTATTTTGATCCTTTAATGAATCTCTTGATCTGAAATGCATCCCTTCCACATTCATTCATACCTGCCTGTACCAGCACTACACTTCCTGTTAAAACCAATAAAAGGCACACATTGGACAAACTCCCAACAAGCTCACCTGTTCATGAGGTTCTCACCAGGGCAACGCCATGAGAGATACTTTATGAATTCCGAAGTAACTGCAGATTCCTATGCACTCCTACCACTGAATTTATATCTAATTGTTAGGCCACACTATTATAAACATTCAGTATAACTAAAATTTTCGAAGGACATCTGACTCTTCTATACCCACTACATAACGCAATTAATACCATGTAACTTTAATAAACACACACTCATACTTCGACACAACGGTTCCCCTTCCGCGTCCCTAACATTCACAACAGAGCCGCCCTAAGGTGCTTCACTTGGGCCTAATATATTCCTACAGCACTTGTACACAATAATTCAAAGACAGGTAAAAGGGAAAACCAAAAAGAAAGAAAACGAAAGAAAGACAACAGCGGATGACACCCTTAACAGCACATTTCCAGTATCTTTATCCTAATCTAGAGCATTACGTAGCGCATATTTGCTTTTGCAGTACACACCGATGTCGCAGCTGCTCATTTACAGCTGATCCAGCAACAGACGTGTCACGTCGCTTTAAGGTGACGCAGGCGCGTGTTTATGACGCTATCTTTGTGCGCCTGCCGCTGATTGGTGCACTTGCTTGGTCTCTGCCTGCGCTCGTGTCACCTTGCCGGAGACGGGTGCAGCAGGTTTAGCAGGGGATCGGAGGGCATTGTAGCGGCTCGTAGTATAGCGGGGAAGCAAAAATTACAGCGGCGACATGGCAGCCGAACCCACAAAGCCCAAAACTTCCCCTAAATCTATAAAGTTTCTGTTCGGCGGTCTGGCCGGGTAAGTCGCGGTTGATGTTGCTCCCGGTCTAGGCTGCGTATCGTTTTGCTGTGTAAGATGCGTGGCTAAATCGGGTTAAATGACTCCGTTGCTGGTGTGTGATTCCGTTGTAGCTGCCTAATGACATTGATGATGGTTATGTTGTCATGCTGTCATGGTCATTTGATACCGTCTCTACAGCCTAAGGTTTAACCTAAAAGAATGTAACTGTCAAACACTAACGTTTGTATCATATAAATCATGTTTTTTTTCCCTATGCATGCATCTATTTTATGGTTGTTTCAGTGTCTGGCTCCCCAGCTATTTTAGGCCCAACAAATAACTCACGTGTCCGTACAGACCCCTATCAAGCTATAGTTTCACGCACTGCCAGCGTTAAATGTCAAGATCGCCCATCAGTACCTCACTTACTGCCGCCTGGATCGCTGCTTATTCCGTGCCTGCATGTCTGCGCTGCTTTCTCTTTATGCCATCCTTGCACCCTTTAAAATAATCTTCCTTTATTAAAAATTTGTTGTTTTGCACAACGCTTTAGATTGCATTGCGAGAGTTTTTCTTCCTCCCAATCGAGTGGGCTGCACCGGTATTATCGCATTGCATCCTTTTATAACTGACGTGGAAATACAGGGTTTCGGTTTGCCTGTGTGGTTAGACGTGCCTCATACACACGTAGATGTGAGTTTGTTTTACAGGGTATTTGTATCTGAGTGCTTATCGACGTTTTGTAGTGGCGTGTGTACTTTGTGTCACATTGCACGTCCACGATCTGCGTCCTCACGGAGTAAATTATGCGGATGTGGAGCGGAAAGCCGATGGTCTGGAGCCTGTTTGATATGAAAGGCATGCAGTTTTTTGTTTTAAATACCTGCTTTAAGATCTGAGACTCCCTTCTGCGATCGTCTGAAACGACAAAAATCCAGGCGGACTCGCCGCTGCGTTGATCAGCTAACCCTCTCAAACCCCATCGGCACTTTAAAATTTCCGCAAAAAAAAAACTCTTCTAAAAATGTCATTTGTTCACTATAATAACCGTTCAGATCGCTGGAATCATTCCAACTTCAGAAGACAATTCATTAACTTATAATGTTGGAAGGAACTGCCAGTTTGAGCTAACATCAAAGCGGTGACTGTCAGGCTTCTTGCGCAAATAGGCAAAATGGACGTGGCTGTTCCTTGGTACGTTATTTCTCTTTTGACTGGGGTTCATTTTTGATCACCAAGACCCAACAGAAGACAGAGCACCTAACTTATTTTTTTAAGGCTTGCACCGGGATACTGTTACACCAGCGTGACATTATCAAATAAATGTTTCATCCAGAGTTCAAAATGCACGTGGGTTGATCCTTACCAGTTCATGAACTTTTTGTGATTGTGTGTGAGTGTGTATGTGGGACGGGTTGTGTTCAGAAACAAAAAATCAGTACACGGAGGTATCTGCAGGGGCTTTGCTCTGCCTTGTGGTCTCAGTAAATATAGCTTGATGACAGGTGCATTCTCGTTGCATTGTCATTTTTTACAGCATAATAATTGATAAAGCGACACAGGTCTGCCTACAGAGGAGATAACCTTAGTGTGTTTTCAAGACAAGAAGATAGATAAGATGTGACATTATCTAACACAATTACCAAGGGGTTCAGTGGCCTCCTGTAACTTTTATAATTGTGTAAAGGTTGAAATCCATTTTCTGCTTCTCACAGCTCAATGTTTTCCTGTGAATAGACGTGACAGAGTGAGCCAGTGTGGGAAAATGCTGTATCAGGAGTCACACCCAGGTTGTGTTCTGTTTGGCCAGATTTTTCTCTTCTAGCAGCCAAGATAATATGTTGCAAGGATGTGCCCTTACCTCCGAGCCACGGAGCTGAGAGCCTCCGCTATTGTCAGCCTCATGGGAAGTAAGAGGTCACCCCTGAATTTAAGCTCTCTGTCTGCCAGACCCTGGTTGATGCGTAAGAGTAGTTTTTCCTGGTTTTTCGTCTGGGTTGACTAATCGACGATTTTGGGCTCATTTGGGGGCGAAGCCCAGAAGACTGACCTTAGTAGTATGGCTTCCTAATGCTTTGAAGTTGGAGTTGATCACAGTGGCCCCTGCAGTTTAAGAGAGAGTAGCAGAGAGTCTCCAGCAAGGTAGAAGGTGGTCCAGCCTGTTGCTAATCATTCACGTGAGGTTGGTGAGGGGGAATCTGCTTTAGCATCAGCCTTGCGATTTGCCATTTGGTATAAGGTGGTTTCATCTTCACCGAACACGCTGGCCCCAGTGGTGAGTTACGGCTGGTGTCACAGTGAACTAGGGCTCCCATTTCTGCTGATTCAAGCTCTTCCTGCTTCCCAGAGGTGGAAAGTTCAGGTTCCGAAAGTAGAAATCCAGACCAGGATTTAGTTTCAACCAACTAGTTGAGTACTTTGTGACTGTGACTCTTTATACTCAACTGGTTGATTGAAACAAAATCCTGGTCTGGATTTCTACTTTCTGAACCTAAACTTTCCACCTCTGCTGCTACCTTGCACTGTGGTGTCTCCCTTTCATTGATCCTGTTCTTAATCCCCTCATTGACTCAGACACCCAGTGCATCCCATACAGGCCCAAGCAGCCGTCATTTTGGGGAGAGGTTTAAGATGTGGTGGATTGTGGCACTCCTCACAATCCCTCATCAGGCTGGATTTTGCACATGGGTAGCGTTGGGTTCCCCGTGGCGTGCTCACATGGCATAGTGTTTGACCCCTGCCCGCTTCCCCGCAGGATGGCGGCGACCGTCTTTGTGCAGCCGCTGGACCTGGTGAAAAACCGCATGCAGCTGAGCGGCCAGGGCACCAAGGCGCGGGAGTACAAGACCAGCCTGCACGCCGTTGCCAGCATCCTGCGGCACGAGGGCGTGCGTGGCATCTACACTGGGTGAGACCCTGCAGCCTGGATGGAGAGCCGCTTACACGCCGAAAACATAGCAGTCCCATTCCAGTTTCTCTTAAAAACATAAAAAATGGAGCCCTATGTAAAACTGAAACTGGGTGATATTGGGTATAATGGCGTAATGGTAATTATAAATGTGTCATCGTAATTGCGCTATTGCAGTTGTGTAATTGTGATTGTCTCTGGGC
>JAAGVU020000062.1:29340-41640 GCA_011763525.2 Mormyrus iriodes | reverse complement strand
TTTTTCCAATAGAAATGAATGGAGAGTCCCCACAAAGGTGTGTGTGTGTGTGTGTGTGTGTGTGTGTGTGTGTGTGTTCACCTCAGCTGTGTGCCTCGTGCTGTCTGAGATATGCTCCCCTGTCACTCTGACCAGGTTACACGGGTGGAAGATGGATGATGACACTGAATGTATGATTAATACGATTGATGACTGTTTACAGTAAATACCAGATTTCTATAAAACAGGGTTATTAAATTACAGGCCAGGAGGGGCAAGTCTAGGAGACTTTTGTTGCACCTGAGCAATGAAATGATTGTTCAGTTGAGACAAATCGCTAAATCTTCCTGAGGTTGTAGTGATGTAATGGGAGCTGGAAATTCTTCTGTAGTTGCCCCCCCCCCCCGCCACAGGGCTGTAATTTCATAGCCTTGTAATAAGACTACAATTTAGCAACCTGCAGCTGTGAACTAGCCAATCAAAATGTCCCAAATGTATGCATATATTGTACCCAAGATCAGGTAAATGGACGCTTCCATCAAAGTTCCATTCCAAGTTGCAAGATTTGATGTAGGTTAATGGTCTAGTAGGTGAACTTCAACAGCAGGGTATGACAGACAAATTGTCATGGGAAACAGGTAAGCTAAGGTGTTAGACCAGTGTTTCTCAATCCGGTCCTCGGGAATCCAGTTGGTCCATGTTTTTGTTCCCTCTGAGCTGCCTACTAGAGTCTCTACATGTTTGCTCCTTACTGGGAGCTGAGAAGGAGCAAAAATATGTACTGTCTGTGGGTCCCTGGGGACTTTTATTGGGGAAAGCTGTGTTAAACCAACCAGGATCTTTCCAAGACCAGGGTTGGAGACTTCTCCTCTAAAGTTTCCCAGCTCTGCCCAGACAGTCAAGAACATGTCAATAATAATGCTTCTGTCTTTGGCCTTAGATGGAGAAAGAGGTGTCAGACTTTATCCAGGACAGCAGTGTGCAAAAGAAGAAGTATGACCCCATGGGGAAGATCGAGAGGAGTATCCTGTATGAACTGCCACGTTTGCCAAATCCTGGTGTCCGATACGAATAACCCAGCTTGACTAATTTCTATGAAATATGTGTAGAGAAGCATGCAAATGATGCAGCCTGGTGAATTTGCAGCAAAATTTCCCTGCGTTTGCATGGTCTGCAGACAAACTCCAGGAGTTATACAAAGGATCAGGCCTGGACTGGCTGTCTGATATACTGGGTATTTTCCTGGTGAGCTAATAGGTTTGTGGACCGGCAAATTGTACTTTTTTTTTAACCAGCTGGGGAGAGAGCGGCTTTTCCTGATTGGTCCGCTGACTGGTCTTTCATCTGATATTGGCCCAATCATAACCTACTTTCGTACACCTACTTCTCCCCACCCCTTTTCCACACTTGAGTTCAGTCACAGAGAATAAATGAAGGCAGCACCCAAAACGGGGGTGGGAGAAGTGGAAAGGAGGCCCAGAAAATCTGCAAAAAAGGGAAATTAAATCACTGGGAACAGGGCCTATGCTCACTACGACAGCATCATCCAGCACTGTAACTCTGCCTTGCTTGTCCTGAGCCAGCCAACATTTTTTAGCAATTTTAGTTGTCAACAAAAGAATTTGGTTGGGCTGTTGGGTTTGTTGTGGAGGAAAGGTTGGTGTCTGGCCCACCACGATCGGCCAATCTGAGCAAAAGTCCAGGGCCGATTTTATAAAAAAAAATTAAAAAAAAACACAGTCCAGACCTTAGAGGGATAAATGGCAAATAAGTCATCACAGTGACACATCAAATCAGTGATACATGTCGGTGCTTTTAATTCTCACACTAAATATGTGGAAATGACATTTTCTGCAGAGCTGTAACACCCCTCCCTGTCTCTCAGGCACGACGTAGCGGAAGTCGCTGGACTGACGTCATTCTCTTTCGGTGAAGACGAGGAGAGCAGATACGTCATGATCTTCAAGAAGGTAGAAGCTCCATGTGTTTTGTGCTGGGACCCATCGGGCACTTAAGAGGCTGCGTCTGTCGGTCTGACGTCGTTTGTATCTCTCACTGCAGGAGTTTGCACCGTCAGACGAGGAGCTGGAAGCTTATCGGAAGGGCGAGGAGTGGGACCCTCAAAAGGCCGAGCAGAGGCGGCGACTGAAGGTGAAATGCCCCCTCACACCCCCCCACAAAACACCCCTTGCATGAGACGGAGAATAGCGCATTTACCAATACTCTGGTATCCAATACTGTATCTTATTGCTCTTTTAAAAGCATTTTCGGTCAAAAAATTGGAGCATGTATAAACAGCTTAGAAATTTTTAGGTCATCAAAATAAAATTTTAATAAATAAACAAAAAAGACGTATTTAGGTTCACATAGCTACCTGGATGCCAGTAACCTGCCGTATAAATTTCTGTTTTTCATCCAATGAGTCAAAGGCACTAAAAAGAGATTACAGAGGTGGAAAGTTCAGGTTCAGAATCTTACAAATTCAGACCAGGATTTTGTTTCAACCAACCAGCTGAGTACTCTGTGACTGTGACTCTGTATACTCAACTGGTTGGTTGAAACAAAATCTTGGTATGGATTTGTACATTACGAATCTGAACTTTCCACCTCTGGATTATTAAACTTTTACTATAAACAAACAAATATAAAGACAGACAGACGGTAGGATAAGCATTTGACCGTGCCATATTCTTGACCATCCTGGTTCGTGGCTTTCAGTCTGACTCCTGGTAGCTGACTATCCTCTTCCTCTGACCCCCTACAGGAGAAATCTGTGCTAGAGGAGAAGGAGGTCAGCCAGGCCCAGACGCGGGCAGCCTCACCCAGCTCCAACTACCGCGACAAGTACAGCCACCTGATCGGCACCTCGGCGGCCAAAGATGCCGCGCACACGCTGCAGGCTAACCGGGCTTACGGCTGTGGTCAGTGTCAAAGCGACTGCCTTCCTCTTTTAAGCTGTTTTCGGACAGGATTAGTTTTATCTAGGGAGGTTATGTATGTAGTTTGTAACGTGATTTTTTTCCTGGCCAATTTGGGCAGGATAAGAAGCGTGTGTAAGTTTCTAAAATTGCCAGCGATACCAGAAATAACATGAATCCCGTTCGGATGTTACTGTCAGTGCCGGCGTGTCTAGAAAGCAAATGACAACAGAATTTTCATTTTTGCATGAGCTATCCCTTTAACATAGTAATTAAACACAACAAAAACAACTTTTTTTCAAGCTTACACCTCAGTGTACTCGCTAGTGTTGTACTGCACCGCGCCTACTGAAAAGCTTGCTGGAAAGGAGGCTGTAGGTGTAGGTTATCAGACATTTATGTGGGAAAACTTAGGACACTTTCAAGATATATTTTAGCCGATAACACTGCTGTTTCTACCAAAAAAAAAAAAGACCTGCTGTCATAGATATGCAGGGAAGTAGCTAGACATCAAAATATCACCTTGGGGGCCCCCCCCCTTACGTTGGATCATTTTACTAGTGATGTACCAATAAGGAAATTTGTGGTGTATACTGATGGCCAGTTATTTCGAAAA
This sequence comes from Mormyrus iriodes, assembly GCA_011763525.2. Taxonomy (NCBI): domain Eukaryota; kingdom Metazoa; phylum Chordata; class Actinopteri; order Osteoglossiformes; family Mormyridae; genus Mormyrus; species Mormyrus iriodes. The sequence goes on along the minus strand of JAAGVU020000062.1, from coordinate 38,127 downwards.
CTGACACAGATACTGATTGGGAGGTTCTGCTTAAAAAAGTTTAAAGGGCCACGCCACCTAAATATATAGACCACGCTCTATATTTTATAAATGTATACATCTTATATATTTATAACAAAAAAGGGCTGATCATGGAGTGTGATAAACGCCCGTAATTTTCCGAGTAATATCTTTTGATTTTGCACTGAATTTTCTTTTGCTATCGAACGCTTGGGTTAATGATGGACTAACTGTTTAGTGGCGGATGTGCAAAGCAACATGGGTCAGCATTTTAAATAGAATTACCAGCGGCAAGCATCTCATTTTTAACCATCGGCGGATACCGATAATTGAGCGGTACAGTAGGTGCATCTGTAAATTTTAACCCTTTCAAGGGCCCCTGTAAAGTGCTGGGCCCCCTGAATCCGTCAGGGGATCCAGGCCCCTCCAGCACCCCTGTAGATATGACCTTATTGCCGAAAGAGGTCAGTGTTGGCTGGAAGACAGAAGGCAATTTGCTCGGGAATTGTTACTGTGGAGGTCTGTAATAATTACAGATGTGGAAGATTGGCGCTGGATTAAAATGACAGATCTCATCGTCAATTGCTTCTATTACTTTACACCCCCAGGCAAAACTACCCCTATCCGAATAGGACCTTAGCTTATGTTGATCGTCTATTTCTCTGTTTTTATTTCTTTGTCGTTGTCCCCCCCCCCCCGCAGTGCCCGTGGCCAATAAGAGGGACACGCGCTCCATCGAGGAGGCTATGAATGAAATCCGGGCTAAGAAACGTCAGAAGAGGGAGGGCGAGGAGCCCGCGGCGGACGGCAGCGGCGGCAGCCTGTCTTGATACGTGTGTGTGCGCATGTGCGTGTGTGGCGGTGTGCGGGGGGGGTGGCGTGAGAGGCAAAGCGAGCAGGGCAGTGGGGATAAGGTTTTTAATAGTGAACTGCTAATTTAAGAGCTGTGAAGCAGAGAAACACGTACGGTACGTACAAGGCATTGGTGTGGCGGGTCCTGCGCCGCCCGCCGCTGCGGTACCGTGTTCCGTCCGGTGTCTGCGCTGGAGTTTCCGCGTGCCGTCTTCCACTTCATGCTGCAGGCTTTTAGTTCTTGACGTCAATGGGCCAGTGGGATCTCCCCATTGTTTATTTCATCTTTAGTGTTAATTCTGGTTTAAAAATGTAAATGAATAATTACCGCGGAATATACTTTATTACACAGGATCCATTTGACATAATGGTAGTCTTAAGATTTTCCAGTTTTAAGCAGGCGCGTTAATTCTATTAACGTCTATTAACTATTAATGTTTTGAGTTTGGTTGTGACTGTTCTTGAAATGTTTCTTAGCGACCCCTGGTGGCAATAGTACGCTATCGCACGCTGGCTTGGACCACCTGGAAGAAACCATCACTCCTATATTGATTTTAGATTGCTGATACATTTGCCTGTTTTTTTTTATTATTATTATTATGATGATGATGATTATTATCATTTATAAACTCTGAGGAGCTGCAATGATAACGAACGCAGAGACCTACTGCGGCCAACATTCTGTGAGGAGCCGGAACACACAGGCTTTGGATGACGTTGCTCACAAATTGCCCTTTAACAGCGATAATGTCCTATAAATAACTTAAACATGTAACAATACAATATTTTTTTAATCGATATCTGTTAGTTACGTCAAACTATAAGACATACTTATCCTGTTTGGTGAGTCCAGAAGATAACCTCATCTATAAGCGGTCATAAATTGAAATTTAGTGCGCACGCGTGGCGCGGTTTGCCTTCGAAATCATAAACTCAAATTTATTTTAAGGTTTATTTTATTGGGGGGTAGCGTTTTAGGTGGCGGAGGCGCTGGAGCTCAGATGATCTACATTAAGCACTGTATTTACCTAACCTTTCTACCTACGTGTTCTTTGGACCATATTGTGTATGTTCCACGATGTGCGTAAGTGTTACAGAAAACTGTTTCTGATCCGCATCGCTGCCATCTGAGAAATGTATAAAATACATATAGTAACATCATAATAGATAAGTTGTTTTCTAGTTCGCTGCCACTGAGATCAAAAAAACAATCACCGAAAAATAAAGGAATCTATCAAAAAAATGTATAAATCCAGGAATGGAGTCCGCGAATGAATTGAAGTGAAGTGAACCCATTCCACAGCACTGTACTACATTAAATGAAGTCCTACTGGTGTGAAAGTGGGTCTTTTTTGTCCTGAAATGAAGCGCCGATTTGTTTTTAAGGTGATCGCCTTAATATGCGTTTTACAGTTGTAGCATTTTACCGTGTTCTGGAGATGTGTCCTTGTGTGACGTTTTTGGGGGTGAATAAAATATTTGTGGTTATGTGATACTGTTTTTTTTAAACTGTATTAGTGGCCTTTAAACGGAAATCGGAGTCAAAAGCAGAAATTAGGCTAGGAAGAAAGACGTTTTGAATGAGTGCTGCATTTATATAGGTCTTTTCAAAACATCCAGAGCACCTTACAGAACTAAAGGGGAGCCAATTCAACTACCATCACTGTGTAGCGCCCATCTAGATGATACTACAGCAGCCATTCTGCGCCAGTACGCTCACCACACAGTAGCTAAGGTGGTGAAGGGGCAGGAGAGAATTCACCAGTTAGATATAGGGGATGATTAGGAGGCCAGAATTGAATCTGGGCCTGGGTCCCATACTGCATTATATAAAAACTCGGTATGTTTTGGGAAATAGAAGGAAAACAATCAGCTAGTTAGATCATGTTTAATGTTAATCTTCAGTTTACTTGAAATGAGAAAAAATGAAATTATATGCTTCCCAAAGTACAATTGTTGCCTGCAGAATTACGTTATTGCTTAGGGATCGGTGGTTAGAGTTTGCATTTTTAATGTGGCAATTATATAAATGTGTTCAACATCTTTGATTCCATGACTAAGGTTTCATCTCAATTTAACTGACACTGTATGTGATGTGTATGTTTTTGCTTAGCACAGGGTATGGTTATACTCCCCTTGAAGACGGACCAAGTGTCCATTTGTGTGCCTTGATTTTGCAGCTTGATATTTACTTAAATGCTACATTATTTAAAAGTACTGCACTGAGTCCTGGGATGTTACCAGAATTTTGCTATTGTAAACACAACCCTACTACCTATTTCTATGAATAGGCATAGCATAGGCAGATGTCAGAAGACTTCCAATAAATGCTAATACAAGTAGACTTGTGGGTGGCATGTAATTCTGTGGGTTAGAACTGTTTTATTATATCACTCTCATGCCCTTGAGCAAGACTTTTAACAGCAATTTAAACAGGGACAGTATTTGTCCCTTCTCCGATGAGTTGTTCTAATCAAGAGCAATGTGCACGGGGCTCCATTTCCCGCACATTACACACTGTAACAGAGTCAAAAACGGGAGTACATCCTTTCCAGGTTACACATGACCACACATGGGATAGCAACAGAGACCAACCGGAAACCGGAAGCGACGCCGCACCCAATCACAGGTCACCTACGAAGGGGCGGGACCAAGCCGCATCTCGAGTCCTATCAACGCGCGATGGCCGAGATTTTGGCACAGCCATTGGCCGGTGGCCCGTAAACACGGAAACCGGAGGAATCAGATCGACACTAAAAACGAAAATATATATAAAAAAAAAAAACCCTGGCCACGGCATTAAACTACATTTCATCATCGTTTATTTATATAAGCGTTCCAAACGTTACGATTCGTGCATCCGTCCGGAAAGCCGAGAAGCGCTTCGAAGAAGCAGGCCGGGGTCCTCGGTGGAGCTAACAAGGTAGCTACGGAAAGTTTAGCCGTTAGCGGGCAGCCCGAACGGCGTCGCCGGGCGAAAGTGCTGCGGAAGCCGCCTCCTCACAGCGCCTCTGCGCCGCTTTCAGGCCTGTCGAGTTCGTATGAGTGCGTGTTAACGTGTGTAAATGGCGTTTGGGCTTTTCGGGGCGCCTGTTTTCTTGGTAAAGTCCGACACCGTCGTGCGGTTTCCGTTTCGGTTGTCCGGCGGCCAGGTAAGGACCTTCATCCGGCGTTTCGTGCTCACTGTCCTAAGCGGGGTCCACACTCTGTTGATGGCTGCTTGGCTGCATTGTGATTATAGCGTGGTGTCATCTGCCTGACCTCTTTAAAAATCTCGTACGGACATTTAACATGTCTTGCTGGTGACATAATTGTGTACTTGGGTTGTTGCTGGGGCGTCGTTAGGCCTATTTTAGATGGGCTTTAGCCCCCCTAAAATGTTTAATGCCCCCTCCCCCCAAATAAATGTATACTTATTGGCTTAAGTCATGAATTGGTTTTTATATTATATGTGTTTGTCATCGCCCACCCCCCAGTAAAGGTTCTCCAGTCACCTCTAGCTCCCGACTTGTCGTGTAAACTTGTGCCGGTTATTGTTAGATTTTAACGTTAATCCGATCTGATATTTCGCAGTGGTTTGAATAAAGGGAGACTGGAGTCTTATCAGGGTTTCTGATGGTAGTAAACGGCGCTGCGAACCAGCTTTTAAATATTAAGTCTCCATCAGCACCATCAGAGCTGTGGCGTAGTGGGAGCGACGTGAAACCGCGCCGAGCCGCAATGTGCGACGCTCCAAAGCCCGTGTCACACGGAGTGCCAAAAATGAACAATGTACTGCTCAGTTCTCTAAAGAAATATATCCGAAATGAATTATATCATCGGCTTGTTTAAGCCTTAAGATGCTTTGGATAGTACTGATCTTGTTGCTTGATGCACAATGGAGTGTTTTCACCTCCAGCGGTGTGAAAGAATGCGCTGATTTCTCCAAAAGTGCCCGGCCAGACCCGGCTCTCACTCGCACCAGGAGCTCCTGGAGACGGATTCGCGTATTTCCCTGCAAAGCAATCTGCAGTAAAATAATACATGGAAGATCATCAGATTTAATCACTGACGGTAAAACAGATTTTGTCGGGGAAAGCAGGAAATCCCAGCTAATTTGTGGCTGGAAGCGCGTATGAAATCCTGGCCGAGGGAAACTGGTGAAGGAAGCAGTGAATCAGGAATAAACACGCGAAGAGTTTTAGTCTATATTTTATTTCGATTAAGACCAGATTAAAGAGAATTTCTGAGCCCTGTCCTCTGAGCTGTGATGTTTACCAGTTCTACCAACAAATTAAGTAAATAACCCCTGTAAGCACCCGTACGATTTACAAACCCGATGATCTTCACTCAGTCAGGGCTGTTATCTGTACTTGCATTTACTAATTTTTACTACTTGAGGAGAGTCGGGTTTTAGTAACAGAGTTGAAAACATCGGCCTACCTAACAATATAAAATGGGTTTCTGTATAGACACCGACATGTATTGCACTTGGCGTAATTTTATATTTAAGGAAGAATGCTGTGACTCTTTGCAGGGAAAGGATTGCGTATGTCAGAGGGCCCCATAGCAGTTCTGCCTGTTATGGTTCTGCAGTGGTTTTTATCTGACAGCCTTGTACGAGTCTCTGAACGATTATCAGGGATCAAAGCAGGACTCTGACATTAATACCTGTGCATGTGAGCCTGTTCATTCTTCAAAACTGTGCCCTCTTAGGCGAATGCACGTCTCCGCTGATCCTTAAACCCACATAATTGGTTTTATTTGTACTAATATTGCTAAATTTAATGTTTCGGTATTGTCAGGTTCATGGCAGTAAGTGTTTCCCCGAATCTCCTGAAGCTCTTTGTATGAAAAGGAAGTCTTTCTGTGCTGGGATTAATTGTATCTTCCTGTATTTCTGTGGATTTGTGAAGGGCAGAATAATCAAGTGGCTCTGCGAAGCCTTAACGGACTTTGTCTTTGTTGATCCGCTATATTTGTGTTTGATTCTTGTCCCGTTCCTTGCTTTGGATATGACCAATAAGGATGCATCTGACTTTGATTTGTTTTTCTAAATGTTTTTAGTTCTTCTTTTTACCGATATAGGATACAGTCTTTTGTTATTTTATCTATTACCTTACAGTGCGCCCATCCTCAAGCTCCTGCTACTTTGGGTTTATTTGACCGTATTATGCTTTTCATTTGCTCTACAGAGAGTTATTTTCCTTGCTGTAGTTAATGAGCCACCCCGCAAAATGCATAATACCGATATAAGTTTTGTAGATGTCTTTTATAACACAGATGCCACTAAGCTTTGTTCAGTCAGCTCGACTGAAGTACAGCGACCGTCTGTGGCCAGATCACTGCTGGGCTCGCACTGGCCTGCTTTAAAGGGCTTGTGTTTGTCTCTGATAGGCCGAGTGCAGATGAACCTTCGTCCCACAGCCTCCTAAATACTCTTTGCCGGCGCCAGGTGAAGCCTCGACTCCGTTAATACCAGTTTGTTTTAAATGTAGCCCCTCCCCCAAAGGGGCTAAGTGAATGGCTCACTGTTTATTCAGAGATGTTTGGCTGAACAGGTTTTTAGAAAATCTTCCTCTCTGCTGTGCATTTTTCACAGTCATTGGAAGCCCAGAGTGACCCCCCCCCCCCCCCCTTACAGCATAATGTGTTATGCGTCGCCCTCCCCAGGTCCTGCTCTTTGCTACCCCCCCGACCCAGCCACCAGACCCCAGTGTAGGATGTCACCCCTCTGTAGCAGGGGTGCCCAGCTGACCGCTCTGGTTGGGGCTGTGTGCTGCATGGTGGCGCCCTCTACAGTGCACTCCTACATCTACGCTGTGAGTTTGTCACGATCCTGAGTGATTTACACTCTTACAGCTTTCACATGTTACTTACGTATGGGGTAGGATATCATACCACAGGAATTCTGATTTGTTGCCTGGCTCTAGGATATGACAGCAGTATCCTTGCCTTCAAACTCCTTACCAGAGGATTAGATCCTTAATGTGTGGCTCTGTGGGTCAGGATCCTGTGCCTGTGATCGGAAGCTCGTTGGCTCAAATCCCAGGGTTGGCAGAGTAATTTTACCTTTGGGCCCTTGAGCAAGTAACTCAACCCCCAGCTGCTCCAGAGACCCTGATCCTGCTATTTTAACATCTACATCACTTTGGATAAAATCATCTGCTAAATAGCTAATTAAATAAATGTGCCACAATGGTGGTTTATTTGTCCTTTTGCAAGAAATATCTCAGCTATCCAGTCCTATGTGTGTCTGCGTGTGTCATACTCTCACTTAAGTACACACTCATCAATCTGGTGAGCTTCCTGCAAATCTATCCCTGAGGCAGCCCTTGTTTCAAACATTTAAACTTTCTTCTGTAATGTCCCGCCCAGCACGATGGCAACAGCACCTCCATGGCATTCGAGGACCAGCCCTCCTCCTTTGGAGGCCGCCTGCCGAAAGATGGGTTGATGGTGAGTGGGTTGGGGTGGGGTGGGGTGGAATATTGTTATGCTTGTGTAGGAGGGGATTGAGGTGAATCTGCAGGAACGCTGTACTGATTGTCCAGCCGGGCTTCCGTAGGCCACCCATCCAATCTCTCTCCCCCTGTCCCTCAGGGGATTTTGGTGGAGTCCCACCCCCTCAATGCCTGTGCCCCCATCGACCCACCACCGCGCGCCTTCGACAGTAACCTCACCAAGTACATTGTAATCATCAGGCGCTATGACTGCAACTTCGACATAAAGGTACGGCCATATGTTTATGTGTCCTGTGCGTGTGTGCGTGCGTGCGGCACTCGTGTGAAACGGGTTTGTGCCGGCAGGTTCTGCACGCCCAGCAGGCTGGCTATAACGCTGCCATCGTGCACAACGTGCACTCGGACTCTCTGCTCAACATGGCCTCCGACAATGGTGAGCTACTTGTAGCCCACCCCCCACCTTCCCGAGGATGATGTCTCACTTTTTAAGAAACCACTATTTATATTCATGCAGATCAAATCCTGCATACCAGCACATTACTTGACTGGATTTAGCCATTATCACTCTCAAATTGTGTTCCTGTTTGCATCTGAACTACTAATTCCTCCTCCGTGTTCGTTTTCCTGCTCAGATACCATCTCAGGGCAGATCGAGATCCCCTCTGTTTTCACCAGCTACTCTGCTTTCCTGTCCCTGAAGGAGTACATTATTCCCGAGGCGGGGTAAGTCTGCTCTGTGAGTCTGTGAGGTTGCATTGTGACATCACCGCATGTCATTAACAGCCTTTGAAGGGTGACCTCACAGACTCTTCTTTGTCGGCACTCATGATGATACCATAGCCTTAGCCAAGCTATGATTTCCAGCCTCTTAGATGGGCCTTTGATATTAAGGTTGCTTCAGGACTTAAAACAGGGCTGGCCAATCGTATCCAGAAAGGGCCGCTGTGTGGGCGGGTCTTCGCTGCATCTCCCTAATTCTATTACTAATTAGAGGACTGATTGGCTGAAGAGTCCTCACCTGAGTTTGAACAGCTGACCGAAAGGTCGTCCCAAAAGCCAGCAAACTCATTGGGCCTTTGCAGATAAGATTGGCCACCGTTGACTGAAATTAAGATGGAGGCAAGGAAATGGAGTTGAAAAAGGTGTTTTGAAGGTTTAGATGCTGTTTGTGAACATGGACTGCTGGATGTTCTCTGAGCCTTCCTCTGCGCTGGAGGTGCCTTTGGGCCTGATGCTCCTTGTTCTGGAGCTTATTGGACGATCCTCTGGTTTGAAGAGGTCACGCTGCTGTATCTCACCCCACGTTAAGGTCCTACGTGATTCTGTGGCCTGAATTCACCTTCCCCCTCATCTACTACCTCATCCCCTTTACCGGAGTCATGGGAATGATCATCCTCATCATGGTCACCATCCTGGTAAGAGCTGCTGCCTCTCCCACCTCCTCCTCGTAAGAGCTGCTGCCTCTCCCACCTCCTCCTCGTAAGAGCTGCTG
>JAAGVU020000062.1:1738-20575 GCA_011763525.2 Mormyrus iriodes | reverse complement strand
CCTTACGGTTTCAAGAAACGAATCAAAAAAAATCCACTTTAATGTTGTACTGGTGTAGTGGACCAATATTTTTATTTGTATATATATTTTTTGATTACACCGTCTTTCCTGTTGTCTTAAGCCCCAGTCCGATATGGATCATTATTACTAACATTGTAGTTTAGACTGTTGATTGTCAAGCCGTTCTTTTGCTCTTTGCTTTGGAAGCAGACAGATGGACGGAAAGTGGAAATGACCCGCAATGGGAAACGCCTCAGCCCGATTCCGGTTTTTCAGGGTTTCAGATACAGCCCCATAGTCCTTTGGTTATGGCCACGAAAGCAGGAATATTGTGTTTTATTTCGTGAAATGGGGTGTGAGGGGCTTTGTTCTCCTCTGAAACCACATGAAAAGAAGGCTCTGAAATGGAATTCAGGTGCTGTGGGGAATATGGAATTGCTGCTTGTAGAAAGGGAAGGGGGGGTTACGATGACTGTCTGCTGAATTTCGGGTTCAGCTGGCCGGGTGCAGACCGATTGGCAGGCCGCTAGGTGACCAGTGACGAAGCCGTGTGACGCCAGTTTTCCGCAGAGAGTCTCTGTCCGAAGGACACCTGTGCTTTTACCCCCCCACCTTTGTAACTCCTCAGTTGTAGTGGTGCATTTTAGGTCCGCAGAACTCCATCTGTCGCTGTGAGCCGGTTTAGTCCTTCACCGTTTAGACAAGCAGAATATCACGCAAACACTAACCGCGAGCGGCCACTTGGGTACGTCCTGCCCATTTTGATATATTTACCAATACCGCTTTATCAGTGAATTTCAGGACATTTTTGCTCTTTATCTTTAAAAAGTTCAGTTGATTTTCCGAGACAAACGTATCAAGGGAGATTCAACTAAGAGTATCGTTAAAAATGTTCTGGGTTGCATTAGAGGGAGTAATCCAGTGCAGTTTGGACCCGTGTGCTGGGTCTGGCGCACACTGCATTCACTGCACAGTTCATTTTGTATGTACCTATGACTGTAAAACGGATTCTTCTTAACATTTTCATACAGCTGTACAGTTTTGAATGCCCTCAATATTAAATGAGCAAGTCAAACTATATAGTTGCTGCTTTTAATACTCTGCAGTATCTGAGATTTAATTTTCTCAACCTGATTATGAAGTCAACATTTTAACAATGATTTAGAACTATTAATTCTCCATAATGAATGAAATACTACCTGTATTCATGCTGATTAAAAAATTACTGACAGACTTAACAGTGGTCTAATGAATGTTTATACAAGCACCACTGTTTATTCAAATGAAATGTTATTTATTTTGAGAATCTTCCATCAAATAAAATTCCAGGGTTTGTACACTGATTATTAATGGTAAATAAAAGGCTGAAGAGGATTCACGTGTTCAAAAAAATAACCATAGCTGACTTATACTTTACATACTGAGAACGTGTACCTTTTCTAAATTTTACTCTTACATCTGTTTATATTTTATAATTTAGTTTATGCTATAAAAAAACAATTTCAATATTTTGTTGTCTGACACTTTTTTTGTCTACGTATGTTAAACAAAAATAGTTTTGGGGGGGGTTACAAGTGAATATATTGGTAGGAATTGGTAAGAGCACAGACAAAATCACATGTAACTGAAAAGTCTGAGAAGCATATTTATATAGAGTTTTTTTAATGGCGTTTCAATGTAGCACACAAAGGTACACTTTAGAGGAAGACCTTGTGATAGTGCATCCCCTGCTGCAGGCCGTCATGGTGGGAGTAGGACTAATGAGGAATGTGTGCTATGTCTTTCTTACACACTGTGTGTCCTTGTGTTGATCCTCCAGCCGAAGGCCACAGCTCCTAAAGTGCTACTACAAGGGGTAATTCATTATCGTGAAGCTACTTTATTCAGCTTTAGCCATGTATGCTGTCTGGATCTTTATGCAGTTTAGCTTAAATATCTTACTCAAGGGCAGTGTTTCCCAATCCAGTCCTCAGGGACCCACAGTCAGTGCATGTTTTCGCTCCCTCTGAGCCTCTGAGAACCCTGGCGGGAGCGAAAATGTGGGCTGTTGGTGCATCCCTGAGCGCCGCATTGGGAAATGCTGCTCTAGGGCAATACAGTGGGGCCCATCCATCCCAGGACTTAATACACCTTCATGCTCATGCTGCCTACTGCCCTCCATCACTGATCTCCTTCCAGTTGCTGTTTATGAGGCAGCATCTCTCTGTTTGGTCCGGTTAGCACAGCTGTATGATTTTCCAGCCAATGGCAGAACGTGTGAATGTGCATCGTTCTAGGGTGTTGCCTTCCTTAGCAACAACAAGTTAGTTTACATTCTCAGGGGTGTGTTCCATGAAGCAGGATTTCTTGCTTAGCTGGATAACTTGTCTGATTTAAGGTAGTCCGGGCTAAATGTAAGTGAATGAATATAATCTCCATTGAGCCCAGACTGCATTAAATCCAGCAAGTTATCTGGCTAAGCAAGGAATCCTGCTTTGTGGAACACCCCCCAGGTTGCTTAATTGGTGCCTCTATCCCAAGTAACATGGCTGTCTCATAACATGCCTCCCCAAATTAGCTTGCTGAAGGTGACTGGAAGATCCTTACCTAAGCTTTGTACTAGCATATTTTTGTCTTAGTCTGATGTTTTGGAAGTCCTGTCCAGGTTTCCTCTGATGCATTTCCAGCCCCATTTTCTTCACTCTGTTCTGTGTCCTTTCACCTAGACGTACTCGTAACACATCCATGAATGGGAGGAGTGGTTGAGGGCGTGCGGACCTGCTCTCCCGTGTACACGCAGGGGCATGCATTTCAACTGTCCCGTTCTGACGTGCAAGCACCAGAGTTTGAGCGTATGGAGCGAGTTCCATCCAGAGTGAATCTTCCTGACAGGACTCAACGCTTGCCAAAAAAGAACGAGTGACGGGTTTTGTGTGAGGAAAAATGTGTGCGTGTGTGTATATATGCATGCGTGAGAAGGGGTGCAGTTCAAATCCTTCATAGGGAAATAACGGGGGAAAGAGCTGCATGGTGACGTCTGAGACGCTCCTCTAAGAATATCCAAGCCTTTCGGGAAGGATGACATCTTAGATCAAGCCCAATACTGTTAAGTGACGAGTGCAACAAGCAGCGTAGCTCTTAAGGCCTTGAAGTAACTGAAGAGGAGGACGCAGATGATCTAGGTTTCTGTCCTTCTAATAATTGCCTCTATAGCCTTTTCCTGGGAAGAGATGGTCTTGAAGATTATAAAAGCATGTATCATTTTGCCTACCGACAAGGAAGTCACACCAGCGGGGACAAAACTGTAATTCGACAAAAATGCATCTTAAAATCAATGTTGTGTTTGGACCAGCAGCAGGACGGGTATCTTTTTGCTGTTTCTCAGCTGGTGGGTCCTTATTTATAAAAATTTATAAATAAATTTATAAAAATTTGGGTGCTGAGGCTAAACCAATTGAGAAGCGCCATCATAAATAAGGTGCAAACTGACTGAGCTCATGCAGGTTTTTGTTCGATGGTTTTTGCCAAACTCACACGTTTGCTTAGAAATATATAAACAAACTACTCAGCATTATTAGGACAAAATGAGCTTGCAGTACTTGTGTAATATGGCGATGATGTTACACGCAGGACTGTTTTCTTATGAAATTTGAGTTGTCATGATTCATTTAAAACATTTGTGTAAATGCAAGGTAGTGAGATATGAGAAGTGAGTCATGTGTAGTAGATTTAAGTCATCCTACTCCTTCCCCAGTGCGAATGAAACCTTAACTTTAAGGGTGATCCTGATTGGCCCCCACCCCCCAGAATGAGAACTGTGAGTAAGATTACTCTAGGACAGGGCTCTTCAAATCTGGCCCTCAATTCCAAATCCAGGCCGTGTTTTCAGGTCTCCCAGGTAGTTAGTTTTATAATTCCTGATCCATAATAACAGCATAGCATATTTTGGCGAGCCCGGTGCCAGTAGATCGAGCGTTCCATTTCCTGAGTGTGTGGGCCCCTTCCTCTTTCTCAGCCATTACGGGCGGCCCTGCCTGCAATGGCCTGGGGCCTCGAGCTTACATAATACATTGCAATGACAAATCTGCTTTATTTGTGTATTCTGCTTTTCACAAAAAGTGAAAATAAAGGTCTTGTGTTCACTAAATTCTCTTTGTCGATATTATAAAATGTACCCTTCACATTCAAATAAAGGTAATAAATTTTACCATGCCGGGGAAGGACGAGTTGGAGGGCCCCCAGAATCCCTAGAATCGCCTGTGATTTTACGTTACAATCGATTTTTAAAATAAAACCATTCATACTGAAAGAATCGCCATTCCAGAATCGATTCGTGCATCCCTGATCGTTAGTGCACCACTGCGCCCCGTGTGGAAGCTCGCGGAATGAGCGCGGACGGATGGGCGTGCTTCAACACGCCGTTTCAGGCGATCGAAAGGCAAAGCACCAAAAAGAAGGAGCTGAGCCGTCTTCCTGCTCAGGATTGTGCAGTATTTATAATATTCGCACACAGTTTAAGTATATGCATGGTTGTAAGACACCTAGTTTAACGTCATTCACTATGAGAGGAAAGACCGGCTTCTGAGAATTATAAGACTGGGCTGAAGATGGTGATGTAATCTGTAGGCAGAACCACAGAGGCCCATAGAGGACAGTTTCAGAAAGCGGCAAAATCAAGCCGTTCAGAAATCTGTGCTCGTTTTACAATCCCGTAAGCCTACAGGATATTTTGTTTTCGCGAATTGAAGCAGTGGGACATACAGCTACCGTCAAATTTCCGTCGCCTTCCCGAATGGTAATTCCCAACTTGTGTATTTTTTTAAATTGACTAGTTAAGAACTAGTTACATTTTTTTATATTTTATTAGAAGCGCAAGTGAAATTATTTATTTGAAAGTGCCTACCATGGGGCTAGGTCATCCCCTTCTCCTGGTTCAATTCACATAAAACGTGTAAGAATACCCTTCTGAATTAAATCGTTAAAATAACGTCAGACCCCTCCCCACGCCCAGACCACAGACAAAAGCTCACCCTCTCTTATATACAGCTATACATTATAAATTTAGTACTTTTAAAATAAGTTACTATAGACTGTGTTGTTAGAGATGTTTGGTAAAAGGCTGAAAACAGTTGCGGAATTGGGAAAATATTATAGGGGGGAATTCGGAATACGCCAAAGGGAACATTATTTGTGACCTACTGAACATTTTTTTAAAGATCAAGATTATCTTTTTACACTGCGTGGAACTGAATCACACATTTCGGGACATAAAGGCAGGCTGAGTCATAGCGCGTCTGCAAGCAGCGCCTCAATAGTGTATTTTATAGACAAACATGTTATAAAATGTAGAAGTGATCTTTGACTTAATGTGCATGATTGTTTCATTTTCAAAGCCCGTGATTTTCCCCTCGCATTGCGGCTGCTTCCCCCTTCCCCCCCATTCCTGCACTTTTCTCCCTATTTTGAGGAAGTCTCTAAGCAGTGGGCTGGGCGCCGGCCGCCATGGTTCAATATAAATCCGTGGCGACTTCCTCAATCCCACTTTGCAAGTTTGCAAAAGTCAACGGGACTGTCTCACTGCAGGTAGTCGAAACGTTGCTGCTTATTTTTTCCCTATATCTTTATAATTAACATTAAGGTGTTTTACAAGGAGAACGGCGACTAACTGACGCGTATTTTATACTTGGGCGGAGATTGCAACTGTGTTGCTCCGACTGCATTAGTTGTGATAACTTTTCCTTCGCCGTTTTCAAGGTTAAAATATCAGTTTCGCCGCCCAGGTTCCCAAGTTTCACCGATCAGCTGAAGAGGTCTCGCCGACGATGTCCTGGGACGAGTATATCAGGTCTTTGATGGTTGGGGACTTCATGAAGGACGCCGCTATCGTGGGGTACCAGCCCGGCCAGGAGTCCGTCTGGGCTTCGCACCCCGGCGGGGATTTCAGCAGGATCACGGTGAATCCACCATACTGCTGTTGTAACTAATGCGATCCGAACGCGGTGAACAATATTTAAAATGTATTTCTGCAAACTTTTAGAGCACGTTTCATTCAGTGCTGCGAAATATACGACAACGCAGTGTATCGATCCCTGGATATTCAGCGGGACTGCACTATGTAGACGGAACTTGAACAAAGGGCGTATTCCCGGATTTAAAAACAGCAATTAATGCCCGGCATTGAATCGCTTTAAGTGTTTTAGGTCTGTATTTAACGTTATGAGCAGCAATGGGTGAAATCCTAATATTCCCCGACATTTCAGCCAAACTTATGACGCTTTCTTCCAATTTCTGGAATTGCGAGCGGACGAACAGGGAGGGCCGGGTTAAAATATTAAGTAAAACTGTACAGGATTTAAAAATTGTAAATAATGCATCGAGTTGGCTTGTAATCGACCGCGTATGATCAGTGTAGCTTTTTTTTTTGCTCTGGAATTTCGATTCATTTCCCCCGAACCGCGTGCTTAATTCCATTATCGGGATTTGCGCACGCCGTGTTGGAAGCCTTTATTAAGTTATAAGGAAGTGCTCCTACGTGTTTCCACTCGGAAGTCTTCCGATCGCTCCCATCTACTGGGCCAGAAAATTTTAAAAGAAATCCCTCTGGCGTTTCTTTCCCGACCTGTGGACCCAGCGGCCCGCTTTGTCGGGAGCCGGAGGAGCGCGGCCGGCTTTTTCCTGCAGGAATCCCCGTCTTATTCATTCTGTTCCAGGGTAAAACTGTGAAAGCCGCAGGACGGGGCCGTGCGGGGTGCTGCCTTTCTTATTCTGCGCGTCTTATTCTGCGCCCGTGTGATCCGCTCTAGTGTTGCCTTCTGCTCCGCAACTCTACCTGGCTTGGATCCCGTAAGATGTATCCACAATCGCTTTCGTGGTTCATCGAGCATTCTTTAATAGATTGGATACTTTAAATCGGCAACAATGGCGAATGTTGCACCAGCGTGGAATGTGAAGGTAAATTTCCTCGACACAGATCCGGAAACTGGTGCAATAAATCTTTGGTTTGTTTTGCATATTTTAATTGCATCTTTATTTGGAACAAATGAAATATATTGCAGTGTGAAATGCAGTCTAGTTTTAATCTCATTGCCTGTAACAGTGTAGAGTGTGTGTGTGTGTGTGTGTGTGTGTTGTATGTTACTCAGTTTTACTGAGGTAAGTGATTTTTGGGGTGGTGGGGTGACATTGAATCTTGGAAATACTGATGCTGCAGAGTTTGAATAGACTTAATAATATGGTGGTGGCCACCAGGCGTGTGGGAATCCTTCCAGACACTGGCCTGCGATGAACTTGGAGGGTGACTTTAAAGGTTGTCTCCAGCCCCTGCGTTCCTTTTAGTGAAATGTGATAGGTGCTGACTTGAGTCCCAAACATGGGGGGGGAGGGGGTGATCAGTTCGTAATGGATATCCTATTGGCCAGCTTGATTGTACTTTTTTGGGATGGTGTGGTAATTTGATTGCTAGTGATCTTTTTTTTGGGGGGGTGGGGATGGCTTAAACATCAGTTATCCAAGAAATGACTGAAATTGCCTCGGGGTGCCCTGTGTTTTACGGATGACCTTTGACCTTCATCTGATAGCACAGTGGCTGTTGTGCTCTGATTTGCAGATACTTTGTAATCTAACATTCCTAAGGGCGGGTTGGAAAATCTGGTTGGGTGTTGGTTCACGGTGGATTTGCCAGCTGTGCATGGAGATGGGATTTTACAACCTGGAGCACACTGGGTCTAGGGAGTGGCCTGCGTTTGCTTGCATGCGTGCATCTGTGCGGTGTCCTGTTCTTTAACCTGTCTACAGACTTGCTTTAAAGCATAGTTGCTGCTTCCCCCCCCCCTTCCTTGTGGGGGTGGGTTCATGTGGGTATATTTTCTTCTGCTGATTTTTAATGTTAATGGCTTTGCACAACTTTTTTTTTTTTTTTTCCCCTCCCCATTTGTAATTGTCCCTAGTCGGAATTTTACCCTGAAGCCTTATTTGGAATTTACTTTCCCCTATGCCTTTTTTCCCCTGTCCCTTCTAGCTTGGCTCGCTTCTCTGCCCTCTGTATTTAAGGACCCCACAAGTGCTAAAGCCCTTTTAAGCTCAATGTTCCAGTCATTGCGTGTTCTGACCTGCACACGCTATAGCTTCACTGTGTTAAAACTTGTGCGCGTCTAAACTTCTTAGAAATTCTTAAATCCGCATGGTAAAAGCTGACTGGCTAGTAATTTTATCGCTGCTTTGCCTTCATTTAAAGCAACTCCAAAGCTTGCTCTTGGCCAGGAGGGCTTGTGCTTGCCTGAGACTGACTGCACACCACAGCCTGTCTCTGAAATGCTATGTTGTCAGACAGGTTTGACTCAGGGTGAAGTTTCCCAGCAGTGTAAATCATAGGGTTTTTCCTGCCTCTTTTTATGGTCACTGTTTTTCTTCCTTTACAATTTGATTCAGAAAGGATACATTTGGGTGATGTTTTCAGTGCGTCTGAAGCATAAGTCTTGTTGCAAATGAGGCAAATCCTATTTATTTTGCATTGCATTCATTTACCTGGAATAAAGTGGCATTTTTGGCCCTTGGGTCGCAAACGTGACGTTCCAGAGAAACCTCCTGTTGTGGTTGCAATAAAGATGGGAGTTTTTTTATTTTTTTAGGGGGGGGACGGAGACAGTGAATGGTGAGGAGAAATTAAGGCATTTAACTTGTTGACTGGGGGACCTGAAATTGAATTGTCTGTCAGGAATGTTGCTTTTTGTTGTCAAATGTCTCCAAACTGAGTTTTGATCTTGCCAAAAGTTCAGCAGTTGCTATATCTGCTTGTTAGCGTTTGGGTGCTGTGGCAAACCCCACTGATTTTGCTCTCCTACTGAAAGATTTCACTCAATGCAACCTACTCAGAACTTCAACTTCATGACCTTACCCATGCTAGTTACCCATGAAACAGGATAAGGGTTTATCACATAGGTCAAACTGATTCTAGTTTTTCTATAATCCTTTGAATGTCTAGTGGTTTTCCTGATTCACTTCTGTTAGTAAACAGAGTAAGCATTTGGCATCCTATTTAACATCTCATTAGTTCTATAGGACATGGCGTTAAACTGATTATGTTCAGTTAGGATAAGTTGTCTACATCGTGTTTTGAGGCTTGCCCCTTGTCCTTTGTGGGTGGTCTCTCAAATTCTAAAAATGGTACAGTGCATTCTAAAATGCAACAGGAACTATGAGGAAGGCTAACAGTAAAATGAACTCATCTTGGTATAATTCCTATGTTAAATGAGGAACCGCATATCAATGGATTGCTGGATTTCCCCTTTTTGATGCTCTCCCACTTCCTGTACAAATTGTTGCCAGATTAGGACATGCCTTTTAGTTTCCTGTGGTTTCATTCCATTTAGCTACCGTTTTAGATGGTCTCCACCGTGCTGCTGATGTAGAATGCTGGAAAGGCAATCCTCTAGCCTGACCAAGTGAAACACTAGCTATGTTAAAGAATTTTGGGATAGAATTCCCCCTCCCTCCCTATCTGGTTGAATTTAGGCAGTGGCTAATGGTGTGTAAGCAAGCCCACTCACCATGGGTTTCAAATGTGTATTCACTGCTACAATGCCTGGCTTCTTGCAACTGAAACTAAGGTCCTTGATTTCCACTCCTGGGAGTACTTATCCGGGTGAATTCCAAACCAGAAAAGGTTGACTTGTGCCAGCTTGGTGTTAAGCATGTGTTTTAGTCTTTTCACTTGTTGGAACTCACGTTAGCATTTATTAAATCGAGTCTTTTTTTACAAGTGCAGCACATGATGGTACTTGACCAGGCAGGAATTCCCCTGGAATGTCTAAAAGGCACAGGGCTGGATTTTGGCACGTCAGCATCAGGGTAGGACAGTTGGCGGGAGTACATTACTGTACCTGTTGCAGGGCTTTTTATGTTCCTTGGTCATCTTAACATAGCAAATGTCTTCATAATGTAGAAGACCCTCTTCTAGGTATAGATTCTCAAGCATTCAACAATCAAATCGAGGTCTTAAGTTGAATTAACTGTTTTCCAAAGCTTCTAGTGGTCTGTCGAACTTCTGTGGCATTTTCCCCTTCTTGAGGTCTGCTTTCTTGACCTTCCCCTCCCCCCCCCCCACTCCAGCCTGGTGAAATCAAGCGGTTGGTGGTACAGGACCGCGGCGACCTTCTCAGTAATGGGTTGACACTGGCAAGTACCAGATGCACGGTACTCCGGGACAAGCTAAACGAGGATGGCAACTTCACCATGGACTTGCGCACCAAGGCGTCCGACCAACAGCCAGACACCTTCAACATCTCCGTGGGAAGATCTAAACAAGGTTTCTTACCCCAACCTCTGTTCTTGCACCATGACTTCCAGCAGCTACGTTACATTCAAACACTTTCAATGGCTTTTCGTTGCGGTTTCAAGTTCGTGGTTCATTTGGCTAACCATATTTCCCCCCCCCCCCCAGCTCTGGTCATCGTTAAAGGGAACAAGGATGCACATGGAGGCACACTGAACCCCAAAGCCTATAACACAGCTGATTACCTGAGGAAGTCAGGCTACTGATTTCCTTATCCACTGACTGGCCATTTTTTGTGCGGTCTACAATGGATTTGGACTGTTGTTTTCATTAAAGAAAAGCCACTGCCCACCCTCCCCAAATCACCCATCAGCTGCCCCATTGTTATCCCTATACACTTCTACATGCCCCCCCTCCAAAGTTTGACCACTAAGCATTTTGGTATTTTTTTTGATACCCCATTGAACAAAATTGACTCGGTGATGCCAAATAAAATGAAGTTTATACCTAATGTACTGTGTGTTTTGCAAATATTTTGTATAGATACTGTTTAAAGATGTGACCAAGACCACATGGTTGAACTATACTTAAGCTAGGGCTTCTGAGATCTCTGGCTACTGGGTTATTTTATGTGTGAGAATTACAGAATTTCCTTCGTTTCAGTCCATTAGGCAGCTCCCCAGTAGGGCTTCGCTCTTGTCTGGTAATGGGCTTTGCCCAGATAATTGAGAGATCCAAGTGTAATTTTGCATCGCAGACTTGGCCGCTGATGGCAGCACTTTGGAGCTGTGGTGTAAATCGGCAGAGCAACAAGCTGCCCTGACAACCTTGGGCAGGGGGAGTACCTGTTATGTTCATTAGTCAGCTGCTATGAACTCTAAGCAATAGTGTGGAAGCAAACAGGAAACTGCTTCTGTGACTCACTCGGTGTATTTGTTTAAATAGCTTTTGGTTAGTTGGGGTCTGCCCAGAGACCTAACGGATTCAAAGCATGTTTCAGAACGATTACTGCGTGTGTGAGAGAATTCGAAAAATGCGTAAATCTGCGATCTGACGTACGGTTGAACCACAGCCTTCGGTTAAACATAACGAAAGCGATCCGGGTCGTTAAATCGATATGCTGCGAGGGAGAGTACCGGAGAGTACGCGAGAAGGCCATGCCAAGGCGCGCGCGGCTGCACCGCGCTCCGGTTGTCCCGGAAACGTCAGGCGCGCGCGTGACCGTGGCGGATGCGCGTGTACTGGAACGTTCCTCTACTGTTCCAGCGGCCGCGCGGAGCTTCTGTTTTACTTTTAGTAAAAGCATATCTTGCAGTATAAATTTTATTTTTTTTCCTTGTTCTTCAAGCATACTGGTAACATCCCCCCTCCCAGCCGTAGACACTGTCTATAAAACGGGCAGCGCCCAAAGAAGCGACGGCAAAAGTGACGCTTTTCAGAAAAAGACTTAGTAATGACGCGGTGGACACGAGGTTTGTAATGGTAGTAATATCCTTTGTTTCCTCTATGCCGTGGATGTGGGCCTGATGCATTGTGGGAACATTGCAACAAAACAAAATTTTCATACAGTGAGTTTCGTATTTTTGACTATTTGCATCTTATAATTTTAAGGTCTGGGATTTGTACTTATTTCATAGGTTATGTTTGCGAATTCAGACACGTGCCAGTTTCTCGTGATGTACATAAACTGCAGTTTTACCCTTTCATACTCCAAAATGGGAATCCATCTATCTTCCATTCACTTATGCAGGTCAGGGTCGCTGGAGCCCATCCCAGGCAGCGCAGGGTGTAAGGCGTGGGCACCAACTGGGCAGGATGGCAGGCCACACACACACACACACGCGCGCGCGGTATGCAGTGAGTCACCGTGACTGCTCAAAAGGGCAATTGTTCTGTTTCAATGGCTGAAGTTTATAGGGTCATTGGACGGAATACTTTTTCCAGCCAATCTTTGTTTCTTAAACAAAACATGCATAGTGATGTTTTGTTGAAAAGTAGCACATTCATTTATTTATCCCGTACGTAAACACAAACGCAAAAAACTGGTGAGTGCGTCCTAGTGTGAAGTTAACTAAAGCGCATGTCAAGCAAGTTAAATATAAATGGCTAGATAAATATGGGATATATCTGTTACTTAACTAACTGTACCTACTGGATTTAATGTATGCATTTTCATTGTTTTTGGTCATTCTGGTGTGCCTATTAGGCGAGCTAACTGGGAAATCAAACTGATCTAAAGTCATTCGTTTCTAACTTTTATAGCAATAGAATCTGTCTTGACGTTCGTTGTTTTGTTGGGATTCCTGTTGCAAACTGACAGCTTTGAAAGCTGGCCTCTTTACGGCCTCATTCCAGGACATAAAAGATCTTTGTGATGGTCACCTTTAAAATGTTTCTCTGTCCGGCGGAGAGCATAGAAGTGTGGCTTCCCTCGTTTGTTTTTAAACAAATCAGAACAGCCTCCTGCTGTAGCCGCTTGGTTTCACCTGCAAAAAATATTTTATCTTAGTATCCAATTTCACAAAAATTAGTTTTGCTAGTTAATCAGAAGGCTTAACAGATGTCGATATGTGTAAATATTTTAATAGCCTAAATGTTTTTGCACATTGGCCGTGTCTTGCCCCGGGTGTTGTATAAACACACCTGCTAAGCAGACTTCGGATTATCCATAATTTCCTTCCTTTTCCCGCTTTTTCCATCTGCTCTGTCAGCACTAAAGTGACCGTGCATCATCCACATATTCATTCTTGTGTGGATCCACATGTAACTGCTCCTGGCCAGAGTTTTTTTTTTTTTTTTTTTTCCTGTCACATCCTGAATAAGAAAAGTGCTTTAAAAAGAGGTCCATGCTAGGCTCCTCTGCGTCTCCCTCTTTGAAGAGCTTGTTAATCTCGGAACGGTGTGTCTCCAGTTGTTTAGGTAAACTCACCTGTATGACAATACATTTCTACCCGCCCGGGGCGCTTTATATTTACATGGGCGGAGTTCATGACTCAACAGTTCCTGAACGGGCACCGCACATGCATGGTGGGGGCGGCTTAATTCAATAAAAGATGGGTGCGGCTTCATGGGGTACCGAGGAGAGCAATCCACAGGTGATACAACGCTGTTAGAAGTCTTTCATTACACCTTCGGCTAAAGCAACTCATCCGAATAATAAAACTTATATGGCTATATTGTGGTAAAAACAGACATGAATACTTCTGTGAGATTTCTCACCCCCCAGTAAGGCTATGCAAAAGGAAGAGATGTTCGTAAATATTATCTTTTGTAATGTAATATTCAACGATAACTGAGTAATGTGCGCCGAAGCGTCCTATAGTAACCGCTAGATGGCGCTGATACATTTCTGGCAGTCGGAGTGAATAATTTGAAGTCCTCCGGTTACAGAATATGCGATTTGCAACTACCAGCGATTCATCCTTCATAGCAACAACCATCAAGATATTTCATGCCAGAAAGTTTGCACTGTTAAGTCACAATATCGCTGTACGAATAGAGAACGCAGGGGGCTAGCTAGAAGTTCTGCCCCCTTGTCCATTTTTACTTATACATTTACGTATTTAACGGCCCCTGTGAAGTCCTGCCCCCCCTGAATCTGCCGGGGTATCCCTGTCCCTCCGACGCCCCTGAGTAAAGGCTGTATTTCCTACAAGCCGGGTTTCCGCGATTGTAAACCGCATGAAAGTACCGAAACATTCCACAGGGTGGCAGCATCAGTCTATTTTTGTACTGCTATGTTTTTTGGCATGTTTGTATTGTCGTTCATGTGAGATGACCCTAAGCACCCCGTTCCGTCCGTCTATTACGGTTCGTAACTCGGTTAAGATGTTTTTCACGTGCCATTTAATGATTGTTACACCAATACTGTCACACAGAGAAACTCATGTTCATGAAAAATTTTCACCTTTTACACCCAGTTTTGATTAGCCTTTCTTTTAAGGTCCAGAATGACTCGCAGGAGTTTAGATTCTCTGCTGGACGACCTTGTCTGTGCCATCATGTGCTTGTCAGCACTGGATTAGTGTCAGCCCCAATCTGCCTGTCAAAAATACTGAGCGACCTCAAAATATACCCTCTGGTGCCGCTCCTCTACCACTTTACCAGATCTATAAAGTTGGACCCTTATAACGTCTGAACACAGGAGGACAGGCTAATCACAGCCGCAAAGCACATAATGGGTCAAAAGTGAAGTAGATCGAAAATCATTCAAACACAGAATAACAAACGATCTTATGTTTTTCGTCTCAGTTGTCGTTGAGGGCAAACGGATTAATTATAAAAATAACAGTGGTGAATTAATTACCATCAGCTTATTACTATTGTTCAGTTAATCTTATCTAAAGTCTCCTCTCTCTGATTTGATCGATTTCATGGAAGCAGCAGAGAATTCACCCAAATCTCTCTGCGTTACTGTATAACTGTTACTTAACTACCTGTACCTACTGGACTTACTGTATGCATTTTCATTGTTTTTGGTCATTCTGGTGTGCATATTAGGCGAGCTAACTGGGAAATCAAACTGATCTAAAGTCATTCGTTTCTAACTTTTATAGCAATAGAATCTGTCTTGACGTTCGTTGTTTTGCTGGGATTCCTGGTGCAAAGTGACAGCTTTGAAAGCTGCTAAGTCAGTGTGCAAGCTTACTTTGCATTCTGAGAGTCAGTTTTTGCCGTCTTAAGTATACGTTTACAAGAATTAGGATATCACCGTCATTCAAAATACCAACGTTACTGTTATAATTAATCGATTCGTAAGGTGGTATTCTGTTGTTATTCCAGTTTCATGTGGTTGCACATTCTGTGCATACTATGTTAGACACACTGGCTGGTACATTCCCTTGTGGTGTCCGGCTCTCCTACCATTTTAGGTAAATTGTATCCCCCCTCCCCCACCAAATCCAGATATTAGTGCCCCCAGCAAAATCAGGCATCCATTTCCCACTTCTGCCTTCCCAGTGCAGTGTTGATGAACCCCACCTTGGAAGTTCAGGGTGCAGGAGGTGCCCTGACTGCGATGCTCAACCAAGTCATTCTACTTTAACTGCCATTTTCAGACAGTAAGTCTGATAGAAATTTTCACCTCTATACTTTTTACACAGACTAGTGTCCTCTCGGTGTAAGGCTGTTGTGTCACCTGCCAGCTTAGTTTATTTCCCAGAAGGGGGTGCCGTTTCCTCTCACAATGCCGCCTCGCCTCTGTGGGACGGGTTGCTGGCCCTAGACCTGCTGCCAGCCCTGTTTCTCCTGAACAGGAACACCACCAGGGCCAGCAGGAGCAGTAGCACGAAGGCCAGCACCCCCCCGATGATCCAGGCAGCCATACTGGGGCTATCGACCGACAGCTCGTACTGCGTGCACGACCTCTTGGTGGGACTACTGGAGCCTGCCCGGTTCACAGCCTCCACACACACCCTGGTTCCGGGATCCAGCTCTGGCAACGATGCCTTCCTGGTTATTCCGGAGGTCGTGAGCAGGTGGCGCTGTCCCTCCAGGATCCGGTAGTGGGTGACGGTGGACGAGGGCGCGCACCAGTGCACCACCACCTGCGAGCCCTCCTTGGTCACCTCCAACACAACTGGGGCATCTGGGGGTTTGTTTGGCCCGCTCTCTCCAGGGCACTGGCAGCCGGTAGAGATCGAGAGATCCATGCAAGGAGTCTGCTGGTCTCGGCAGTGATCATAGTCACAGGGCAGCAGCAGCCTGGAGGAATTCTCGGGCTCGTCCGTCGGGTCGGTGTAGTAGTCGTAGTCGTCTGCACTGTTCAGCACCGCCAGGTCGTTCTCCTCGGCCGAGTGGCATGTGAAAAGGGCCAGTGAGATGAACAAGAGGATGCCGGACGAAGGTGCCATGATGCCTGTGAACGGCCAGGTAATCATGTGAGGGGGTGGCCAATCAAAATCAAACAGCAGTATGTGTGTGGGGGGGTGGCATAATGCTTCTGCTCGTGCGTACAGCTTGCGTGCCCTTGCTGTGTGCCTCTGGGTTTTCTACAGGCACCCGGATTTCCTTCCACAGTCCAACAACGTGGTTTAGCATCTCTAGATTAAGTGATCTTGTGTGATTGCATGTGACTCTATGTGATTGTGTGTGATCCTGTGATTGTGTGTGATTTTGTGTAATTGCACATAATTGTTATTGAATATGATTGTCAGGTTGTGTGTGATTACATGTGATTGTTTGCTTGCATGACCGCGGGTGATCCTGTGATTACGTGTGATTGTGCGATTTGTGTGATACTGTTATTGGATGTGATTGCGTGTGACTGGGTTCAGAAACCCTGCCCTAGTCTGTTTGCATGTGATTGTGTGTGCCTGTGTGATCGTGTGTGATTGTGTGATCGTGTGTGATTGTCTGATTGCGAGTGATCGTGTGTGATCGTGTGTGATTGCGAGTGATCGTGTGTGATTGCGAGTGATTGTGTGATCATCTTTTTTTTGACACAGACTTGTTTTCGGCGCATTGCTGAGTCACAAATTACTGACTTAACAGGAAGTTAAGTTCTCATTATGAGAGCCTCCAAATGCAAAAATATGAAATGCCCAGAAGATGGAGCATTTTGCACTTGTTTCCTGGGAAGAAAATGCATGTTTCACTTTTTCTCGTTAGCATGTGAAAAATTGCAGGCACCCAGAACGAAAGCGTCAGGATTTTATGTGGACCAATAACATTTCAGAGCCCTGTGATGTAAATGACAGCAATACAATACTACTCTCTGTAATTTTGAAGTGCTGTGTAGAATATTTACACAGAATTTATCAGCCTGTGCCTGTAGCTCTCCGCCCTCCTCAGCTCAGTGTTAATCGACGTTCTGGGAAACTTAACCACCAAAGCCTGCTCATGCAACAGAACTATTTAATTAAATAGCCTTATGTCATGAAAAACATTTTCCAGCAACTCATAGAAGCCCTTGGGTTTTAAGTCATAGTTTATATAACACAAATAATCCAAATCTTTTTTTTTTTTTTTGGGCGTGAAATCTGTTCATTTAAATCCTGGAGCATTGTGTCTCAAAACACATTTCATAACTTTATATCTGTTCCACAAAAAGCTGGGTTTAACACAGGATTGAAAAAGCACGGCTCATAGTTTTGTGCCAGGTGGATGTACTTATCAGCTATCTGACACCGGTCTTTACAAACATCCCAATGTGCTGAGATCATGCTGGTATGTGCTCTCCTTCACCGTGAGTTATGCTGTTTCATTTCCACCACGGAGTACCTGTCTTTAAGCAAACATGATAAATGAGACCTGAGCGGTCATGCGCTTTTCCAAAGAACTGGATACCTTCAGCCACGAGAGATCTCATATATGATCTCATATAAACAAAATGGAATCATGTAGTAGAATCCTGGTTGCTTCTGATACCTGTTTACTTTCTAGCCCAAACTTCTTATACAAACAGTTCTACCCAAATGGGATACAAAATGTCAAGATTATTTGATAGTTTATTTTGTTCCTTGACACACAATACTGGGAAAAGTCACTTAACGATGTTATTATGCATGCTGGGGGGGGATCTTAGCGGTACAGTAACATCTTTAAAGAAAATCAAAGTGACATCTTTTGAACATTTTTCAAAAACTGAAGTTTGGGTTTAAAGGAATCTAAAAATCTTTTGTCAGCAAGTCAGAGGCTTAAGAAAATGTTCTAAAAACAAACTACTATTTATCCCCTGTGTTATTTTTGGGGTCGAAGTGACCCCAGTCAGTTTTCAAAATGAGGTTAAATTCTATAGATTCTAGAATTTAGAACAGAAGAAGTAAAATACACAAGGGTTAAAAGTAGTTACATGAGTTAGATACATTCTGATCCCATGTTCGTTCATCATAACGGTTCAGACATTTCATGCAGGAACTATATTAGTTCATGATTTGTTCTTGAGTAGTAATTGAGTAAGTTATTTGTGGTCACTCAAGTAAAGTATTACCAAGTATTATTTTAGAAAGTTATACTTACGTCAGAGAGTGACTTTATGAAGACACGTTGGCGTTGTCCTGTACAGGAGCTTGCCGTAAGGACCCACTCGCACCTTGTTTCGTTTCCTTTTTCGATCGCAGTAAATATCAGCCTCTCGTGGCGGGGCAGACCTCGGGGAGGTCCCCACGCATCTCCGTGCAAAGTGACTGCAGCACCAGCGTGCTGAGAGCCAGAGGAACGTGGGGAGAGGACCCTGGTGCCGGGGTGTGACTCTGCTGAACTAAAAGCAGCACGGTGCCTCCTAAAGGTGTTGCCTCCACGCCAGCGGAATCGGGTATGAGGGCCCCTGTAAATCAGTTTCAGGGATCCCCTCGCTTGAATGGCTGATTTGTTCCAGAACTTTCTCTCTGCCCTTTCTCCTCCACTCTGTTCTTGCTTCTCTTTCCCTCTCTCTGCAGTTCTTTTCTTCTCACCCCTTTTCCCCAGGCCCCTGTTCTTTTATAAACTCTCCACAAGAACAGCCCCCTCCTTCTAGTGATCTGCCCCCTCTCCCAGTGCACCCCCTCCAGATCCAGTTTCAGCAAAACTGCTGAGTCTGTGTGTGTGTGTGTGTGTGTGTGTGTGTGTGTGTGTGTGTGTGTGTGTGTGTGTGTGTGTGTGTGTGTGTG